>JAHWFP010117703.1:0-10156 GCA_023313725.1 Lithobius niger | reverse complement strand
CACTGCGAACATCAATGCCATTGCGGAGACACACACAAACCAACAAACAAATCTTACGATCTTAGTTGTATAGATTATTATTATAAGACGTTTAATTTAAAGCAAAATTAAAGGAAAAATTTAAAGCAATGTATCAATCAAGTGCCAGTTTTAAACTAAACTAGGAACGAGGAGTACGGCAACGAACCCTTTTATGTACCCCAGCGTTTGATGGGTCACGTGATATCGTTTAAATCGTAGCCAGGATACTGAAAATAAACATACGGGGGCAGCAACTATCTAGTCACAACCGGTCTTCTGTACGTTTCCGTCACGTTTAGAACACTTCCGCTTCATACTTCCGGTGTGTTTTTTTTTTTTATTCCGTTTAACTAATATTTGGACACAGAATCTAGTGCTGAAAACCGTTTGTCTCTATCTGGTACCGTTCCATAGATGATGAACTAACTCGTCGGCCACTTCCGGTTACTTTTGGCCACGTCCGAATTTCGGATATTTTTTTTTATTCCTTTAAACTAATTTTTGAACGCTGAATATAACGTTGAAAACAGTTTTATAACATTCCAGAGTTGAAAAAGCCGTCGCTATAGTTTTCTCAGCTTGCGCTGTAGGCTACACAACACTATAATTCGACCGTAGCCTAGACTCAAGCCAGCATCACAGCCTTAAACTTATAAATCATTTAAACCTTAATCCATATACCAACCGATTTGCCGAATCGGCTCTCTTCACATGAAAACCTAGATTTAAAAAAAGTAATAATAAATCATTACAGCACAATAATTCGGCGAAGACTGTTCAACATTCTCTTTCTTACGAAACTCTTTCCTATGAATTACGAAAGCGTGACTTTCGCTTGAAAAAAAGATGGTTACATTCTGTTTAGCTGATCGTTAGAAACCAACTGACATAACGTAAACTACCTGTAGCACTACCGTTAAATAGTTGTTCTGGACACATACGTGATTACGAACATACTTAGACGTTTAGTCGCACGACAAAACATTTTTTTCGTAACCTCTCCCAACGTGCTGCAGACGTCTCCAACCCCTTAGCAATGAGTGGAGCGCTACACACTGGATGAGACACTGTCGCGAAACGTAATTAGGCGTCTTTAGGCGTCTTACGACAACAAAACGAAGCTCCTTCTAGTTACGTCTGGTGTGATCTCTCCACCAGATGAGACGTTTTGTCTCACAACGTTTCGTTGCGATACATTTGTCTAATTTGGTGTGCGGCCACTTTAAGGGGCCTCCACCCTAAGGGTGGCCGCACACCAAAGTCGACAAAACGTCGTTGCAAGACAAAACGTCGCATCTGGGGGTTTGAAATTACCCTATTACACGAAACTAGAAGGAGCTTCGCTTTGTTGACGTGAGACGCCTAAAAACGTCTCGCGACAACGTCGCATCCGGTGTGTGGTGCTCAGCTCATTCCTATGGTTTTGGAGACGTCCGCAGCATGCTGAGACAGGTTTCGACAAAATGTCCTGTCGTGAGACGTTTTGTCGACTTTGGTGTGCGGTCACCCTTACACTTTACTTCTTAGGGCGTCGTACCCAACAACTCGACCCTTCATTATCGCAGCTAGAATTTATTCGCGATGTCAAAGGTGCTGTTACCATGCTTAGCTAAATTCGACAATGTGAGTCGAATTTAGCTATTCTCAGTCTTATAACCCGTGACAATAAGATAAAGAATTCTTCCTGACGAAACAATTTTCCAGTTACTTCTGAACTCGCATAGCAGAGATAAAATGCCCGCCATGTTGAAATTTTAGATGATTTCTAGCTTCTAGCTACGAGAATGCATCGGGAGCCGTTGTATGAACGCGCCCTTACGGTAGAAAACATGAGCGCCGGTAAATGAGGTGGTTCCATTAGTAAAGAAGGGGGTTATTAACATATAGTTTTAATATTATAAGAGAACACTTAGAAGTTTCTTCGCTTTCTTTGAAGCAACATTAAAAATACACGTGAACGGGAAAAAAAAACTGCATGAGTTCAGCATAAATTACTCCTTGCACTCCGCTTTGACAAAAAAAAAAACAAAAAACAAACTGTCCAGCAAGCAAAAGACCGCAATATGAATTTTTAATCAAAAGTGGAGCGAGAAAAGATTAAATAAAATTCGCCCGTCACGCGTCCAGAATGGCATCAGTAAACGAGCCACGTCCGTAAACCTGGCCTATACCACTTCAAACGCTGAAATTCACAGTTAGATCTCATTAATCATTAAAATGCATAAGTTCGATTAGGTCCTCATCCGCTGCCCTCCACCTCCACCTCCACTCCACCCTCCTCTCCGCTTCCTAAACAGTAAATGGTTTGTCTAATCCCCCCGAAGCTTCACAGCAAAGCCAGATACGTGCTGTGCATACACTGGCGCGGCGCTAACGATCGGGTTTCACCTCTGGCTTTACAAATTCGTTTATAACAGGGTTGCCATCACATAATGCAATCTTGCAGACTCTTTGTGACGTGGCGTGTTGTTTCCTTCACTCAAGCTGATAACATATTCACTCACAGCGGCCACTGCGAGCGCGACTATCTACGATTAGCTGGTTGTTCAGCTGGTGGCTGATCTCCTCAATTACTGTCACTTCTGCCGGTGCTAATGTTAATTTGGTGCAACGCGGCTCAAATGTAGTGTACATTTTCGATTCGTAAGCGTCCACCTCTCTCTCAACGTTATCAGTGTTGTTGGCACCTACGAATTAAATACAGCGGCCGAAGCCCTGGTCATTTCAGTTGACAATACCTTTCGAAATATATACGCGTGATAATTGCTGACCCTATACGGTTTAATTTCAATTTGCACTGTTGTTACGGAGTAGCGAGATATGACCACATGATGCAAAGATTCCGTTTTAATAGAAGATGTTGTATAACGGGATTGTTGAAGCGACGTAACAATAATAATTGTGTTTCTGGATATGGTTCCTTGTCGCAAAATACGCTTATTATGTAACATTTGCGTACATGATTTTGTCGGTTTAAAGGGGCCTGAACCGTCCGGAGACTTTCTTCATATGAATTTGAAATAGAGTTATGGTTTAATCCAAAGGACTTTTAATAATTTTTTATTGTTTACGCGACTTATTTGCTGTGAATGGTTCCTACAAATTCTCTCCCTCCCCCCCCCCCTGCACTTGTCCACCAATACAAAATAATAATTTTTAAACTGTAATGCCACCCATTCCGAAAACGTTCCATTTTGCGAATTCGGTATCCCGCAATACGAAATTGTAAACTTATCCTAGAAATGTGACATAGGAGAGGCCGACAAATCTTATCGTTTCGACTAAATTTGTATTAATCCAACGGGTAAAACTTTAGACATTCTTTGTTAAACATGATGGTTTTTTTTTTTGTATGCCACACATAATTTAACGAACTATACACCAAAACTGTTAGTTATTAAAGGCTATTCACGATATAAAAATACAATTCAGTCACTGTTAGGCATAATGCACAGACGTTACAATTTCCTTTACGTGAAGCGCTGACAAGGTGGACCATCCACGGCAGAATCGTGCTGGGAATTGAAAGTCACCCTTTTGGGGAAAACGGACTTTGGTAAAGACCAGAGGTTCATACGGATTCGTCCGTTTTTCGAGACGATTACAGTGCATTAATCACGAATAATGGTTGCGTCACAATCTAAGCATTATACGACTTTATCAACAAGGCTGACTTAAAGGACAACGCTTATAAAATTTTCTCAAGTAACCGACACACGGTATCACATTCTAGACCCACCGTGATGCCGGAACTGGGCTGAAATTTGATGGGCTTAAAATGTTCAAGCAATTCTATTTTCCCAAAAATGGTGCATACCACTGTAATTTGGAATATGACTGCAAGAAGAGAACCATGCAGGAACATTAAAATGTAGACTCCCCCCCCCCCCCTTTGGAGGTTAAAAATAACCGTATTCTCTTTCCTTCATACAGAAAAAACCATGGAACACAGCAGTACGACACGGACACTGCGATACGCGGCCATTGCCTAAGGCAGTCAACCAACACATTCAAATGATGTTGTTATCCTCATTTCTCATTTACGTTCTGTGCAGAATACGTAACAATTCTAAAAGGCGCTTGCGTCGAAACGACATTTTTACTAATTTTTTTGCTTCGCTGCAGTCCAAAGTTTCGTTTGCCTTCCTTTAGATTAACTGTGTCTACCAAAATTGTTGCAACAATGAAGCGAACGATGAAACACAATGAAACAAACTGCTGGTGTAGACGAACAGACCAAGTTTTGAGCCTTGCTAGACCGATTTAGAATGAGAAGGCCCAGAATAGAACCGGGAAACCTCCGACTATCGCAGGGGCCTAGATAATATTCGTACCGACCGACCAAAACTGAAACCGACCGTCATATACAGGGTGATCAGTTAAGTTGTGACCCAGCTTGATAGCTAAAATACTACTGAACGATATCATGTGAGACCCGGGTGATGTGATGAGGCCAAGAGGGGTCACTGATTGGACAAGAAATGGATGACCTTGCCAAATGTTATCAAGGTCATTCAACTGCTAACTGCTTAGATATGCATCACACACCAGGAGTATAAATTAGGAATATGTAGGGAACAAAGAGACATTATCAATGAAAAAAAAAAAAAAATCGGACCAGATTTGCAGGACGTATGACGTACGTAAAATGGTTACTTTCGACCCATGAATGGCATTCCATTCAAACACTCCGTCGTGCAGGGAAGCATCGCCTGCTTTCAGGGATCGAAAGTTGCCTTTTTACATACGTCATAATAAATAAATAAATAAATAATTTGTTGCGACAGCAACGGGTCTGGCAAGGACCAGTGCTGGGTCTCTAACAGCCAGCCACAATTAAAATGATTTTAAAACTTGTATACAATACATTTTTTTTTTAAATGGTCAGGGAATGGTACTGTTGGACGTGGGCAGGGTGCACGAATGCCTTACCACCTTGGTTAGAGCTGCCAGGGACTCTTAAGGTCCCCGATGGCATCGCCAAACGTGCAGGACATGGGAAAGGATGGAAAAATGTACCATAAACAATGAAACAAGTACCAGTATGACAAAAAAGCGTTACAAAATATTAAAAACTAATGCATCCACGTAGCGATTTGTCACATGTAATCACCAACTAGAGATGGAAAAAGCTAGAAGAAAGTTAAAATATAGGCTATGATAAAAAATAATTAAAAGTAACATAAATTTGCTACGCGTGCCCAGGCAGGTAACGGACGGGGTGGAGGTTGCCGACACCGCACCCAAATCTAGAAGAGAGTAGGATACACGGCTAAAGTTAGGAGGCCCTTTTAAGGAATTTAATCAACGGTTCAGTCCTCAGCCTACGACGGAACACCATTTCAGTGTTCATACATACTGTTTCAGAACTCAGGACATTCCATATGGGGACAACACAGATGGAAAAAAAGTTTTTTCTGCAATCGATACGCGAGTTCGGTATAGCCAGTTTCCACGGGTGACCTCGCGTGTAGTGTAAACCTGGCACAAGGTCTAAAAATGGAAATGGAAAAAAGTCCTTCAAATCTGGTCCGATTTTTGTTATGTTTTTTTTTGCATCGATAATGTCTCTTTGTTCCCTACATATTCCTAATTTATACTGATTCTGCAGCGAAAGGGACCCTTTCTGGCCCTCTTGGAAGGGGTCTCAGCCTTGTTCCCTCAGACGCCTTTCCAACTCTGCGTCTGAGGTTACACGCTTTTTGGCAAACCTTGTGGGACAGACAGGACGGTAATAAATTACGAGCTATGAAAGGCACTGTCGAGGAATGGCACGCGGCGTGTCGCCGCAGTCGCCGTGAGGAGGTAGTGTTGGCCCGTTTGTGCATTGGTCACACCCGACTTACTCACTGTTTCTTTTTGTGGGGGGTTGACCCTCCTGAATGTTATTGGGTGTCGGTGGCCAATTACGGTCCGGCACTTCCTTGTTTATTGTCGCCATCTTGATGGTGTTTGTCGTCGTTTCCATCTTCCGCAGGACATTGTGTGTCAATTGGGTGATAAGTCTGTCCTCCTGTCCGGTGTTTTTTATTTTTTCCAGGAGGTACAGATGTATGACAAGATTTAGATTAGGGGTTTGAATAATATTTCTGTAATGTGTGGTGCAGTGGCAACCCGGACCACTGAACTGTGACTGAGGTTGGCGCTAATAACCAAGCAGTCGACACGCCATTAAGCCTCAATCGCCTCCCCCTCCCAATTTATACTCGTGGTGTGTGAAGCATATCTAAGCAGTTAGCAGTTGAATGACCTTGATAATATTTGGCAAGGTAATCCATTTCTTGTCCAATCAATGGCTCCTCTTGGCCTCATCACATCACCCGGGTCTCATAACATATCGTTCAGTAGTACTTTAGCTATCAAGCTGTGTCACAACTTAACTGATCACTCTATATGTCCTAACCAGTTGCACGACGTTGGTAGTTTCTCCCCCTACCCTGGTCGTGGTAGGGATGGGTCGGTTTCGCTAACCGAACCGTAGTTTTCAGTTTTCATAAAGACCGCCTGCATCTTTAAAAATAACCGTTACATCGGTTTTAGGACGACTCGCAGTGTGGCAAGCGACTGAGTATATCTCGACTGGCCTTGCTCGTACTGAATTCATAACCTATGCTTGGCGTAGCAACATGACTGCACCGCACTAAACCTTTAGTTGAGCCTACTTACTGTCGCTACGGGCAGCAAAGTGAACTGAACTTTACTTTCTATCTAAAGTTGAACTGGAGACAGGCAGCCAGAATGCAATCAGATATCCACCCATAACACGAAGCATGCATAGGCTACTTTTCCAAACCTTATTCCCTAATTGTGAACAATAATTGTGTTCTCCATACCGGATTGCTTTTTTTTGGTGCTTTTGGGATCCATCTTGTCCAGCACTGCGGCTAGATTTGGTAGAGAACAGTGCTTCGAGAACCTGACAGTGTGGAAAGATGGAGCTACGCAACAGTTAACGGCATAGCGGAAAAGAAGGTAGTGGGATGACCTTATTGTCTATTGAACAGTTCGAAATAAAGGTATCATTTAGGGTGTTAGCTTTCCCACGGTCACTCAGGATGTATTTACCATTTATGCATACAGGAGGTAAAGTTCTAATGTAGCCAGATTTTCTTCTGGCAAATATGATATGTGGCATCCACAGAACCCTCGCTAATTACTCGACGCTCATTTTACGCTCGAACCCACAAACCCGAGTGGGGTATTCTTTTTGGGAGGCTTTATATAACAAACGATTTTCAATACAAGGATTACGTTTGAGTCGTGTCCACAGTTTTCTTTTCTTTAAACGAAGTTTGGCTAAGTTTTGGGAATATGGTTCTTAAAGTCCTTACTTCGTTTATGAAGGTTGACAAAACTACTAGCATGGACACATTGTCTGAGAACAGTCATGTAGTTTTCCCGCATGACGTTTGTATCCAAACAAAGAATCCGTAACAGCCAAATTCCAGTCCATCCTAGCCAGATGCATCCGTAAGAGCTCATAATTTGATTGTCTTTGTGGGTATGAGAACTGATTTCACTAGACAGTCGACCAGAATGGGTGCGAAACGAAACCATATTATGATCACTAATGCGGAAATTGTCCAAAACTAAACACCAAAAACAAGTCTTGGAGAATCAACCAAGACGATGTTCAGAACGTTGTTCAGGCGAGTTGTTTCAGAAACAAGTTGGGACAAGCCAAGTATAGACGTAAAATCAATAAATATTTGATGAATTCTATCCTTGGCATTAAGTGAATCCCTGTTAATAGTAGACATGTTAAAGCCACCCGCAACTAGATTCTGAAAAACAGGGTGGAAGTTGGATTTAAGGAAAGCGCACATTTTAAAAACACTTTCTTCATCGTACCCATCAGGGATGTGACCAAGGATCATCCGGACCTTCTCAAAACAAAGATCAAGCTGATTGCCTCTGATTCAGCTGCGATGCAGTGAACGACGAAACGAATACCCACTTTGATTGCCTCAAACAGACCTCCAGCACCCGCACCCCTGTCCCGGCTCCTGGCGAGGTGGTACGGAAATCTGCTAAGGACAAAAGAGTCAGGGAAAACATCAGAAAACCAAGACTCCGTGACCAACACAATGCCGTACTCATTTGTTGCAAGTAAAAAAAAGCCAGAACTCCTGTAGTTTTACATTAATACCCCATGCATTAAACAATAAACACTTTAATCCATTAGGTACAATACAAGTTGCATTAGCACTGCCAAAGTGAGGGTTGGGTGTCACTAGTCCCACCTAAGGAATGCCTCATTATTACGCCCAGTTTCCCAGGTAACCAGGATTTAAAGTAGTATGGTCTATTTCACCATCCAAGATTTTCTTGTGTTTCGAGGTTAAATGTTTCCCATCATATACTACCTCAAACAGCTGGTCCCAGACTAGACCAAACCTATTATTTCTATCCATGCACAATTGACTATTGCAGTTTTACAAAATGTTGTCGTATTTCGATGCAGCAGTTTCCTGCTTGGAAGTATTCCAACCATCATGAGATGGGTGCGGCTGGTCTTATACTAAAGATGGTGTCAACGCTACTGGATAAAAAGTCTTTTATAAAAATAACAAGCGGCTACAACGACTGCCTAGTCGCACCGCTCTTCTGTGCAGTTCCCCCACTTCCAATGTTGAGGCACACACCTCTATCACGCACTACAACAGCTATACTAATCTAAATGCAGTAGCCATCACAATTGCCGGTTAAAAAAGTGTTAGCTTTTGGGGCTATTTTACATTTTAGGCGTAATTGTTAGCTTTTAGTCCTAATTTTATCAGCAGTTTCAAGTTAGTAAGTAGCAGCTAACGGAGATATGAATTGTTTAGTAAGCCTATTCATTTTTGCAACACGGTGCACCTACAGGCACACAGTTAGAGTGTTACAACGTAACGCGCAACGTAGCCTATATAGATCAGTGGTAGCAGGGAAGTGACGAAAGATACGCTGTTACTCAGCCAACAGTGACTCGTAGCAACTTGACGTTGCCATGGTAACATGATTTTAGGTCTAATTTTCATTTTTAGGCATAATTTTAAAAATGCAGTTTTAATTTCGTAAGTAGCAGACAGGCCTAATGGGGAATTTGATCCTATTCATTCATGCAACAGTGCGACGAGACTATTTTAAACGAGGCTAAAATCCATTTGTTTTTATTGAGTGTTACGTTAGGATTTAATTCGACGATCAAGTGTTATTTAATTTAGTTACGTCGAAGAAGTCTACTAGCTCTAAGGAAGTAACGATGTTTTAATTTCCCATGTTATTAATTAACTATAACTTCTCACACGGAATCTAACGTTGTAAACAATAGTCGTCAATATCTGGTAGCGTTGCGAAGTTGAAAAAAGCGACGGACGGACGGACGGACAAAGTCGTTGCAATAAGTCTTCTCATCCGGTATACGGCTGTACAGACGACTGAAAGGAGTATCATGTGAAAGATTATTACTGCCAAGACACAGCACTACAGTTGGAGAAGGACATGAATTTGCCAATGCACTAGGAATTCTGCTTGCAATATTCCACGTGAAGTCCAGGCCAGGTCCAAGTAATTTTTGTTGTAAGCTTTGAGGTGCATGGCTCTAACATGAGAGTTGCCGATGACAATAGATTCTTGTTGTTCCGTGTTTACGAGGTTGGAGTGTAGGATAACAAAGCTACGTTCAGCTACGTGCATGGTAGGTTTACTAAATTAAGTAAACATGCTTCTCTCAGTGCTGCATTTGGGAGTAGGATTGGCAAAGGAGGAAAATGGGGTTTAAGCCACCCAAGACTGAAGAAAAGTAACATTTTCAATAGTTGACAAATACGGCAATTACTGCAATTGAACAAATTTTGAAAATTGGCATTTAAAAAGTTTAAAAGCAAAAAAAAAAAGCATTTAAAACTTGAACATCATGAATGGATTATACGGGTGAATCTCAGATAATGTCAAATTTCTTGTCCCACTCGTCTCACCAAAACAATTTCTTGTTTTTGAATAATTTTTTGGTCCTCAAATGATGAGGGACACTTATAGAACATATACGAACGATATTCATAGCTAAAGGAAACTCAGATAAGTTCAGTTATGCTTTTATGACGAAAATATCATTACCATCACACGTCCCACACCTATGAGACTTGACTTGCAT
>JAHWFP010117702.1:0-15817 GCA_023313725.1 Lithobius niger | reverse complement strand
CCGTGTTTCGTATGCATTGTGGATTTTGTCATCCAGGTGACAACTGGGTTTTGGTTTAAAACATGTTAAACAACAAACAAATTGTAACAAGAACAGGGCAGATGGGTCATGCTTTACATGTCTAAGGATGTAAGGTCCCATACTAAAGTTAAAAATTAAAATTAAATAAAAAGTCTGCAGAATTTTGAAAGAATGTGCCAACAGTATGGGACCTTACATCCTTAAGACATACACGGTTTGTAGCATGACCCATCCGCCCTGTTGTTGTTTTAATTTTTGTGTTGTTCGACATGTTTTAAACCCTTCTCTTGAAAATGGTTCCGATCTAGGAACCGAAACGTCGTGATTTCGTCTTTCACCACCTGCACTTGATGACTAGTCTGTATATATTTTAAATTACTAAAGTGCTTTTTAACTTTTTGGATTTTTTTTTTATTTCTCTCCTGCAACAGCCTTCTTTCCTCTCCAGAGTTAGAAGCTCATCTTGGCTTTCTGAGCGCAGCTATGCAGAGCGTACTGAAAGGAGTTCACCAATTCTGGTTATCTATCAAACTTTACAATAAGGAAGCATGGATTCGCTCGCTCCCTTTGTTTAACTTTTGGCTGCTTATTTTTTGCTTATGCGATAGTTGCCATTTTCTTCGCTATAGGAGGCCACAAATCTCCCAGATTCGTTTAGCGGAAACTCAGGAACTCCGCGCAGCGGAAGCTGCAATTTTCTCCCGCCCACCACTAATGATTTATCAAAGAGAGCTCTAACTTTATTCACATTTTCCGACTGCAAAATAAATTACGAAGTTAATCCTTTAAACCTCGCTCATCGCCAGATTTGTAGTCCAATTAATCAATACAATCAACATGCTCTGAAGCTCGCGCCGCTGTCATGACCACAGTTAACCGAACTGACGCGTGCTACAAGAATAATGAACACTAGCGTAAACAAACTGACACATCTTCAGCCAGCAGCTTTCGACAATTATTGTTACCATGGAGACAGAAGTGCTTACAAAACGGGGCTTCGACAAGAGAGTTGCTGCGTACAAATGTGACAAACATGGATGCGTGGTGTTGTGGAGAATCATGCTTGCGTTCATTTTAAAAAAAGGAAAAGAAGGAGCCGAACTAATTATTTTGTGGGTTGTAGAGAATGTTGAATTAAAAACGCCTCCTGACCGGACACTCCCACAAAGACCTGCAGAACAGCACGGAATTTTATTTTTCGGCCATGTTTTTCAGGTCTTGGTCACCAAAATACAACAAGACAATGATGGAATAAATGCAGTGACGTAGCTGTCGACGCGCAATAAAGCCTCAATCCACCCCCTTCGAATCTAAAGGAAAATAAACAGTTAATTGAAAAGCTCTGGTTCGATTTTCAAAAGTTGTAAATGTTTCCTTTGCGTTTCTTAATCCATCGTTTATTATCACTACTAGTCATATCGTTCGCTTAGTCACTCAGTTGGTGTCGATCCACGCTTCATGTAGCATAGTTTGCCGAGCGCTTCATAAATTTGATTTTTTGACAAGTAGCATTAAAAAAATTAATGAAAAAACCAGTTCAGTGTACAAAATAGAAAAAAAATGCGACGTCTCCAAGCATTCCCCACTTAATTTTCAAGTAACATACGTCTAAAAGCCAATCTAAAGAATACAATTTAAAAATCATAAAAATGTAAAAATATATCACGCGTAAGGACTAGTAGGATGGAAGCTAGTTCACAGTAGTTACTCGCAGTTCAGTCGTCCCACAGCTTACATTTTCTGGTGCTCATGTAGTAAGACAAACACGTTTGTTCCTTGTAAAGGTTAACAATGTGCGGATATGTCATGCTTCGATCGATCAGTCTGCGCACCCCCTTCCTCAAAATTACAAGTATTGAGATCTTTCGAAAACCAAGATGTATACCTTAAAATTTCCCGTGCGACTAATCAGTTGAAGATAAAGAATTAGAAATTTATAAGTCGAATTACTAAGGACGATGTGAAATACGATGGAAAGACGTCTCGTGGCCGTTTGTTCATTAGTTTATCTGTTTCTTGATGTGTTAAATGTGCTGCCGCAAGTGAATCGTTGTATATCCCCAAATGCAACTTCCCGGGTGACGAAATACACTATTACTAGCTGCTTCCGGCGAAACTAACATACTACAGTCTAGTAGGTAGCCATGTTGTGACAATGGCCCGTTTGCTGTCGCATTGGCTTTTGTTTTGATTTGAGCGCAGAGTTTGTTTGCCCAGAGTTTGAACTCAACAATACATGTCTTAAAATATTTTGTGTGTTACTGATTGCCACTACTAATCAACATTACTCTTCACATTACCGACTGTTCCCCTTCTCATTGCCACCGTGCAAAGAATGAACTTACTCGTCTTATCGAATTAATTTGCTGCGATTTTGTTGGGTGTCACATTGACTGCCTTTTCCCCATCCACACCATCGCTTAAGCGAAATGTATATACAATATAATACTAACACATAGACATCGATATGTATAAATACATATTTATTAGTTAAGGAAGGAAAGATACGGAAAAAGGGTATGCCAACAGTTAGGTAGTTTGCGCTCATACGTAAGTATATAAAAAAAAATAAAGAACAACAAAGAAAAACGTTGACTGGCTTCAAAGATGCAGTCGAAGAGCAGTTCAGGTTACATGATAAAGCTAAAGCTGAGTACAAACTTAACTAAACTGCAATGACCATAGCTTGCTAGCTTCGATTCTACTTTTATTAAATTCCGTTAAAAAAAAAGTTACCATTAACCCTATAACTTGGCAAAAGAGCTTTGATATAAGAGGATTTATATCAGGCTGTCAAAAATCTTGGCGGGAATCCTTAACAAGTTTTGTTTTGGGGAGGTAAAGTAATAAAACAGCTACAAGCAGTCCTTAAAGGGGGATTGCCACCAAATGACAGAGTACAGCATCATTAGCCATTTACCTCTATCTAGTTCTGTCCAGCCCTTAACTTTCAACAAGCAAAGGAACACACAAATTAATTTCTTTTTTTGAAACAAACAAGCAACGTGCCTCCTTAATTATTGAGTGTAAAAGTGGTGTGGCCACGTGCACCAGGGAGCAAGTGGTAAAGTTAAGCCTAACGACATCACGGGCGCTTTTTTTCTATACATCGACCATTTTGAAACACAGATTTTGAACCGCTATAGTTGGACGCCATCTAGTGAAGTGTTATCATTAACCTTGACGGCTTGCTCTCTGGTGCACGCGGACTCACAACCAACATTGTGAGTTAACTTTTTCGAAATTTAATTTTTTTTTAAAATCATGTCTATAAAACACGGCACGATTTTGCTATTCTTGGTTTGTGCCGGATTAATCATGATTTTATTTCCGCTTATCCTTGTACTTTTTACATAATGTTTTTGCATAGTTATTTATGTACGCTCTTTTAATGAATTCTTGCAAGCAATACTATTTTTTGAATGTTGGAATTTTTTATGTGTGTTTTTTTTCTGTATTTTGTTTTGAATTTTTAGTGTGCCTTTGACCCACACGCGGGTGTCTGCCATGTCACTTTCGTAACTGACTTTTATGTTTATATTGAAATAAACTCAACTCCCCAACTCACCAACTTTACATTCAATAATTACGCACGTACGCGGCTAGTTTGTTGTGTAAAAAGAAATTTCTCTGCGTATTCCTTCGCTTGTTGAAATCAAGTGCTGCTACACATAACTAAATAATGGTAGACGGCGCTCGATGCTGTAGAATGTCATTCCGTGAATAGGCACCTTTAACAATAGAAGGAAAACTGTAGCATTACCAACTTTACACTTCAACACTATCAGCAAAGCAAAACTTCAATCGGGACGACTCTTCAAACGTTATGTGCCAATTTTCGATTAAAGTTTTCAACTTTTATTTTGACGTTCTTCACTTGAGAGTTTGCCACTTAGCTTCCGAAGTTTTTTCGTCCTTCAGAACGAATTGGTGTTACGCAGGACCGATCGATGGCCGGCTTCCATTTTGGCTCACGTTTTGGCAAAGAGGTGTAATTGGCTCTTGAACCAAAACTTGTATCGCAATGATTAGCCACTGACGCACGTTTGAATGCCGTCGAGAATAAGGCACTTGTGCTTTTCGATGTCTCAATGACGGCGGAATTAAACGGCCGAGAACGCAGCTGAGGCTCACGCCGATCCTTTTAAAAGATCCAAAGCAGGAAACGTATGTTCGACACAAAAGCTGTGGCGCGTTTTGTGGGCTGCATCTGAAGGGAATGCGACCGAAAAGCAATATTGGACCATGAGCTTTCTTGCTTCCATTGCGTTCGTAAAATTCAGCCAGTTTTGCCAAGCAAGACTGTTCCAACTACGCTTCACCATCGGCCTTCGCACGGAGTATCTTTGCATAATTCGGCATGTGATTCGTTACTTCAAAAGAAACTTTTGACAAACAACTTTTACTCGTTTTATTAGTGTTTTTTCCATTAAAAAAAACACCAGTTTTTGTTTTCACTCTCTTTATTTTTATACACAAGTTTTATCGACAACGTATATAATCTAAACCATGCGCAATGGCTGTTTGCCGTGACGTCACCATGAGTTAACCAATGACGAACGAGAACAACGGCTGTTTGGTCGTCTGATTGGGCTAGCCCAGTGACGTGATATGCACGTCACAGCAAACAGCCATGGCATGTGGTATAAATCTGAGGACACCTTAGCAGTTCTTTTGTGGAATTTCGTTAATAAAGACGAGTGTCTGCAGGTTGTGTTCAGATTTAATAGAAGACATGGAGTTAGGGACCGGTCATTATGGCCGGTGTGGGACGAAATTTTCGATGACCAATCCTTCAAACACGACGGCAATAAGTTGCTGTTTATTAAAAGCACTCTCAAGCATTGGCACTCGGCTTGTCGCTGCAGTCGCCGGAAGAGGAGGTGCCTCCTGTTGTGGTGGGGGGAGCGGAGGGGGGGGGGGGGGTATCCTTCCTGCGTGTCAATGGTGTCGCCGGCCACTCATGGTCTTGTCACGTTCCTGTCGATTGTCACCATCTTGATGATGTTCGTCGTCGTTACCACCTTCTGCGAGACATTGCGTGTCAATTGGGTGATGATTTTGTCTTGTCCGGGGTTTTTCGATTTTTGTAGGAGATACAGAAGAGTGATAGAGGTACGATAAGTTCTAGATTTAGGGTTCGGTTAATATCTCTGTTGTTTGTTACGCAGTGGCAACTCGAGCCATTGCACTGTAACTGAGGTTGGCGTTAATGACCTAGCTGTCGACGCTCCATTAAACCTCATTCCCTCCCCCTACCTTAAAAAGGAAAAATATTGATCCCCGACTCAAGATACAGAAATAATGTGAGTCCCCACCCAAAAATTAAAATGTGCTTTTCGTAGGCTTTTTGTAGCCAAATTAAATAAGAAGCATTCTGCACCGACTAGTTACCTGTACTTGACAAGGGCGAAACCCGTAGTTGTAATAAAAACGTGCCTGGTTTTTAACGAAAGTTACAAGGTTGAGTTAAAAATATTTTATAAAAATACCGATGTTCTTTACACCCGTCTTGTGTCGAGTTTCATACAATGAGGAACGCATTGTTTGCTTGCATGGCCACAACCCCACATATAGTCAACACCTGAGAAACAGAACAGCTGCTGAAAGTTTTAGTTTTGAGATCCAAAAATCACTTTACGTCCAGTTTAGTCATTTTTTATGTTTGTGTCCCCTCTTGACGGGGCCAAAAAAATGTATTAACCTCCCCTCCCTCGAGATGGTCCCAAAAATCTATGACCCCCCCTCCCCTCCTCCTGGCGATAAATAATGTGTGGTCCTTATTCGGCTAAACTCTCCTAGTCGAAACGCCAGGGACAAACCCACGCCACAGACCCCCCCCCTCTTTTTGGACCCCCTTCAATTTGGGTGTTAATTCTACCAAGTTACGTGTGGACCAACCTCACCTTCTACGAAATCGGCATCTTCTACCAAATTATGCGTGATCATACCTAATTACGTTCCCTTACCATCGTGGCTAATGACCCCTCCACAAATTTCGTCTGAAATAACTGCTCCATCACGTGACCTCCGTGAATCTTCACTTTCTGGTCCTCTCTAGTGTGGGTACGTAAATTCCACTAAATTATGTGTAAATTCTTGGTGATGTCTTTTTTTTTTAAATGGTGAACCTCACATAATATTATCCCAAACCAATCCACCCACATGATTTCAGCCCACGAGGTCCCACCGAACGAGCTAGATTCCACTCCATAGGTATGTGTAAATTTATTGTGACTAAAGACGAGAAAGCCAAAGGCTCACAAGAAATAACTAAATGCAGATGCAAACCTATTTACGTTGCCTTTTGGACTTATACGTCAGACTGCCTGAGCGGGGGAATCGAACCCAGAACCTTTGAAACCAAAGGCCAAGGTCCTACCGCTGAGCCAGACTGACACGGACAAAAAAAAAATAAATACAGATGCAAACGGCCGTGTCAGTCTGGCTCAGCGGTAGGATCTTGGCCTTTGGTTTCAAAGGTCCTGGTTTGATTCCTCGCTCAGGCAGTCTGACATATAAGTCCAAAAGGCAACGTAAATAGGTTTGCATCTGTATTTAGTTTATTGTCACTTGTTTATTGCCTGCTTCAATTCCGTTGTGGAATTCGAGAAGCCATATGCTTTCCCTCTTGAAATATGATTATGTTTGTGACATTTACGTCACCACTGAGAAAGATTGAACTGCATCTAAGATTACCTATTGTCCGTGACGGTATAGTGCAGTGGTGTCAATTCTTTAGTTTTAATACAGTGGTTCCAATGCTGTTCTGTATACAAACGGAGTCTCTTACATTCGTTCATACGTTGATGAAGACAGCAACTGGAATTTACTCAGTTAGAACACTACTTTTTAAAAGATACTTAACCTTAATTTTATTTTTGAACCAGACGTAAATGGCAGCACCAGGAGCAACGGGGGATGTAGTATCCGTAACTCACTTTCAGAACTAGTAGAACTCCTGCATTTTGACCGCTTTTCGCAACTATTTCAACTTGGGGTTTCACATCTTAGGCGTTACTTTCACTGCCTTGCACTCGAGCTAGCGGTGGCAGTTCGCCTTCAGGCTATCGTCAATGCCACCGCTATATATACAGAGGGGAAGGAGACACAAGCCAGGTCGTGGTCATCAACCCCTCTCTAGCGGCAGTCGAAAGGTGGCCCTCTTGTGGGCAGACGATGTAATTACAATCCAGTGTTATTATGAGACCCACCGTTCTGTGTCGAGCACCTTGATATGTCGCCTGAAGGGAGTCTAGGCTCATAACACGTGTTCTTTAGGGTATCAAGAGGGTTGACCGTCGTCGATTAGACTTGCTCCAAGCAGCTCTTCATGTTCTCAAGCAGCTAATATATACGTGGTGTGGTGGCGGACCAGACCCAAGGCTAATAATATGCATTACGTGAAGACCAGCTTATTTACTACGTACAGAGTAAATTAGAGTTGTAAGCGGCGTAGTGTTGTCACGCATCGTAATGCTCGGAAGCAAAAAATGCGATTAGCACTCAAATACTCACAAGGAAACGTAGTCTAGCAATGTGATGGAGCAAATTGACTATTTGCTGGTCGCGGTATTGAGAGAGACACTAGGCTACTTTAGCTATTTGCAGTATTTGGTCCTATATGCTGAAAATTCTCTTGGCCTTGAAACGATTGGAGGTTTCGTGGTTCGTCATCGCAAATAACTAGACTGTTTGGATCTAAAACGTTTATAGTTTTCAAAATTTTATCGATTTGAACATTGCTTTGCTTCAATGAATTAAGGCTTAAAAATTTAATTTTATTAATTGGCCCTACAATTGATTAATTTCTACAGCACATGTTTGCGTGTTAAAGCTCAAATGGTGTTAAGACACACATTTGAACTTTGTGGCTGTAAATTTTCAGAGGTACAATTCCCCCCCCCCCCCTCCATATTTTTCCCCAGAAAATGGGAGACAGGGGAGTATCTACATTACTAATGCCATAAAAATGCAAGGACTATAGCGGCAGCAAGCTCTGATTGGCTGTTGGGTTCCTACGTCGATCGTCTAATACCTCGCGCTTGACAAACGAACATGAACGCCATCTCAAAACATCATTGAATACCACGAGCGAAGTGCAAACCAACTGAGATTGAATAGCTGCACTCTTCAGTGCAGGAAGAAGTGGAAAACAAGGAGAGAGAAGTGGGAAAATGGCTGACAAAAAGTATAGTGTTGCCCACCGTCGCTCCTCCAAGAGAGGAGATGAGGCTTAATGGCGCGTCGACAACTTGGTCAGCTTGGAGAGGAGGATGAGTGAGGGGAAGTCGGGGGGGGGGGGGGAACCTGACACACCATTTACCAAACACATGTCGTCCTTAGAGTAATTTAAGCGAGTAATTTTCAATTACCATTTTTAACTGTTGTTTAATTGAGAAGTTAGTAGGAGTTTCTAAACGGTGTTGGTGAATAACGTTGCAAATATACGAGGAACAAGAGCATTGGAGTACGTATCAACATTGTTTCCCAAGCGTCCGTTTCTCCAGTTCACACATTTAGTAGTTGCTCGGCAACAAGTCGCTCACGAGATTAATCACATTAAATATGCAATAAAATACCCTCTTAAACGTTAAATTTGAAGGTGTCGAACTGCGTGGAACGTTATTTGAGGAAAATTAACTTTATAAATTAAAAGTACTTCATCTGGGACGAGGACAGCAACCCCCAACTACGAAACAATGAAAACGGGCGAGCGTGTTAATTCTTTAGCTGGCAAAACATTGAAATTGGCACGTTGTTGCCTATGTATAGGTTAGCTTAGTGCTTAGGTACATTTTAAGTAACTTAGGTGTGAGCGGAATAGTTTTTGTAGGCCGCTATTTGCTCAATAAATCTAAATCTAAATCTAACTGCGCGGTCATCTCAGCGGCAAGAAGTGACGTCAAGCACAAAAAACAGGTTTTTTTTTTCACACGGTACGAATCGTTCAAGCAAAAGCAATAGATTGGAAATGGGGGGAGGCGTTGACGGGGAATGCCCGTGTGTTGGGCAGTGCGTCTGTTAGCCCTGCTATTGGCATTCTAATGCTATAATAACTAAAGCGATTGAGAGGAAAGAGGAAGGGCAGTTTTTAATTCAACTACCCATACGTGAAGCAAAGGGGAAGGAGAGGGTGGATAGAAGGAAGTGGAGGAAAGAGAGGAGAGGGAGAGGACGAGAGAAAAGGAAGGCGTACTTCGGACATGTAATTGATTTCCATACATTTCTGGGAGGGGAAGCTCTTTAAAATCGAACCCCTTAAATGCACTCGCTAAGTCTTCAGGGAACCCTCGTAACTTGCGGTCAGTTGCTGAACTTAGTTTTTTTTTGTCTGCTTACGTGGTTGTATAGTATCAGACATCGAATTTTGAACGCTTCTTTGCTACACAAGCGTTGATGCAGTACTTTTTCCTGGACAAAACCTCCATAGTTACGTTCGTAGCATTGTTGCGTGCTCAATTTGCCTCATTTGTACTCTCTGTATCTTAAAAACGTACTCCAACAACGCAAAGTTATTCAATGTAAACAATGGGAAGTAACGCAGAAGGCAACGTGCAATGTTTTAAAAAGCAACGATACCTACCAGGAACGATTACTCCGTATGCAGAAATATCGACCACTTTCCGAGGAGAAAGATACAACAATGTTGAGGCTTGCAAGTCCGAGCCATTGTTGTATGTCTCCTAGGAAAGCGGCTGATAACCTATTTTTCTTCCCATTTCACGATCTCAGTCCGACGACAATGGTATGGAACGCGCACAATAAAGAAAGAATCGTGCTAACGTTCTTTTGTTTAGACGGCTCGACAATGCGACAAAGACGTCATTGTTGACTTCATTGTTTTTCCATGTTTGTTGAAGGGGTGTTCGTCGATTGTGGCATGTCAAAGATGATTCGTCGATTGTGGCATGTTCGTCGATTGTGGCTTTTCTGCTTGGATTTGGCAGCTAAATTGTCCCTTTCCACGTCGTGGGGCAGATAACCCTGTTTCGGTTCGTTCTCCCAAAAAGTAAAAAACAACAACTCTGTCGTCGAGTTTTCGTTGCTTGATGGGTTCTCGGAATCAAACAACAATGCTGTCTCAATGATATTTCGGGGACCTCCTCCTCCACCTATCTCACTCCTCCTCCATCAAAACCATTGTTGCAATCCCATCGCGTTTCATTGTTAAAAGAGAAATGAGATCGTGAAATTGTGTGGTAATTCGATATAACATCTAGTTTTATGTATTTCCAGCACATCGAATAAGAGGGAAAACAAAATCTCGACAAAGGAAACAAAATAAACAAAAAAAAAAAAAGAATCACAGTAATATTTCAAAAATACTCCACCTAGACCTCTTCAGGCGAAGGACGCAAGTCACAAAAGTAGGGTTGTGTGTCTCCAGGCGGAATTTTTTATAGCCTTACGTTAGATGAAGGAATATATATGTTTTTTAATAATAATTCTTGGGCCGCTGAAGGACTTACGACTTTATTTTCATGCCGTACGCATCGTTTGTCATTGCCTGCTCCGTCCAGATGTAACATGAACCATTACCCGGATATTGACACGGTAACTGCATCATAAATTATTATCAAAACACTTTTATTGCCTGAGTCGACATTAAGAGCAGGCGTTGGGTGTTTGCTGAAATAAGGTTGGTCGACGGGAAGGAGGGTTGTTGGATGATGGAGATGGGAGGGAAAAACCCCTTTCCGAGTGTATGAGATCAAGATAATTATTGGCCTTGCTTTTCCCTAGATTTTGATGTAGACTTTTTCAAGAGCAGAAATGAAATTCTCTTCTCCTGATGTTTTATTAAATGTGGGTTTTTCGGCGGTATTGTTTGTGGTATTGTGTTAAAGCTGTACCAACGTTTGTTTTTATGAAAATACGTCGTGTAAACTTCTAACGTAATCGATATCTAAGATTTTTTTTTTGTTTACGGGGTTTTCATTCGAAATAATTTGTTTACTACCAAATAATAATATTGAAATAGAATACTGAAAGAAATAATTGACAGTAAAGAGAATTGACAGAAATGACGGAAAATGAAAGGATTGCCCATCCAGATTGTGTCGATCTTCGGAAATATAATAATTGTCAGCATCGTGATGTTAGACTATTCTTTTAAAATTAAATAAAAAATAGCCCACCCGGTTTCTTTTTTTTTCCAATTTTTTCGGGGATTTTTGTTTTTTTCGGGTTTTATCAAGTTTTGTTGTTTATTTAACTTTTTGGATGTTTGCTGAATTTGTATTGTGTGTTTTGAGCACTCAGCTCTGTTTCAACTCTGCTTATGAGTAACAAATTTAAATGACCCATTTTGGGGTTAGGTTTAGTGACTTGGCAGTTTACTGAGAAATGTTATTTTTAAACATTGTACTTGTTTAAAATAAATAAGCTATCTCATCATCTACTAAACTGTTTACGGGAAAGAAAATCCGTGAAGGAATACCGCACCTTGAATTAAAAAAAAAAATAATCTAAATAAGCCTAAACTAAACTAACTTATGGTTAAAAACTATAAAACCAAAAGGGGTGATATCATACAGAAACCCCATAACGGTAAAGGAGCTCATCAAGTTTTCGCCATAGAAAGTAGCGATATCAGAGACAAAATAGCTGCCACCTAGTTTTTCGTCCCAAACTTGATCCTCAATCTTAACTGACACTTCGGTGATTGTCAGTTAAGCTTGAGTGATCACGGTTTGGACCTCGAAATTAGTGGCAGCTTTTTTGGCTCTGATATCACTACTTTGTATAGCGAAAACTTGAAAATCCCTTTAATCTTATGGGGTTTTTGTATAATTAAACATTCCTTTTTTAAAAAATTGTAACCCTCTCTAAGCCTAAACTAAGTGTCAACCCCCTCTAAAGTAATTATCTGGATCACTCAAAGATCAACTGTTGAATAAATTGCTATCCGAAACACCATTTTTCAATTCCAAGCTCCCAAAAAGCTGAAAACAAACTCTACTTAATGGACATAATACCGGTTTTTTCATGTAAGTTTTTTGCGCAAAAATCCATTGGGTTTTACTGGGCTGGGTAAAATCACAACAACCCTTGGTTAAAGCTGTATCAACGCGCTATGTTTGTGAAGCTACATTGTGTAAACTTGTAAATAAATCATGTATTAGAAGTTCAGGTATAATTTCTGTTTTATTTGTTTACAGGATTTTCATTTTTAAGAATTTATATTTACTACCGAGTAACAAAACATTGACAGGAATAAATTATTGAAAAGATAAAAAATTGATAGAAAAGACGGAAATTGAAAAGAAATTACCCATCCAGATAGTTTTGGTCCTCTGAAATATAATAAATCTCAACATTGTTAAATGATGCAAACTTTTGGCTAGTCTTTTAAAAATGTCAATTATTTTACGGTTCAATCCCCAGTCAGATTTCGCGGTCGTGGGCTGTTTTTCCTTTTTTTTTTTAAATATTAATAAGTAGTTTATTACGACGGCTCGAAGTTCATGGTAAACTTGTGTGTGCCGCATAACACAGATACAATAGACTCACACATGATACGAATAATGGGAAGGTACTATGGAACACAAGTTCGAGCAATAATGCCTCCATCTTTCGACGAAGTACTCTCTACGTCACTTAGCGGGTTTCTGAAGAGAACAGAACACGTTTGCTCACAATAGACGAAATCCCATTATACTTGCCCAGGCTTCACAGATTTCAAACCCCTAACTTTTACCTTCCTGGCGGTGCGCTCGTTCCAAATACTTATACCGTTACCTAGTAGTTAAATTAATTTTATTATTCTTTACGTAAAACTTTCCAAAAATTTCTGGTTCTATTAACGTTCATAACTTGCTTTGCGATCAAGTCATCATACACTTAATGAACTTTTCGCTAATATTGCTGTATACTTTCTCCTCCAACCCCCCCCCCTCTACCCCCTCCCCCGCTCCACACAAAAATTACAGTTTTACAATAGGGGAGTACATTTTTTTTTCCAAATTGTGGTGCATAATCAAAAAATGGCTTCGAGCAGAATATGTAATGTCGAAGGCAAGCTTTCCCTGTTTAAGACGTCAAATTCAAAATTTGGGTTATTGCTCTTCCGACAAGTGAAGCTTGGAAAATGAGAAAAAGTAATTACAAAAATTCCAAATCAAGGGAGGTCAGCCATTCGCGTAATGACAAAAAGTTTTCATCGCAAAGTAATTATTATTCATGAGTACAAAAGCACATCGAGGATAACATTCAGTTTTTATAAGACAAATGATTTTTAAGTACCCTTGGCTGCACCTAAGCGAAATAGGACGATGTTTCACAAAATGGACTGTACCGAAATAGAATCGCTGACGTAGCGACAAAATCGCTTTTAGGAAAAATTCAAATTAGACTAATCGACAACAAATCACGTGACCAGATCATAATTGGAAATATGTTACCAGAAATAAAAAAAAATTCTACTTTGTATTTACAGGCAATATAAAAAATGCTACCCAAATATGCTACCAGAAAACTTCATTTTTAATGATTAATATGAGGAAAATGAAAAAAAAAACTGTAAATTTTACACAATTTTTGCTTGGAAACTACGGAAATTACCACCATCACAGGCAAAGTAAACGTTCGAGGATTACGTCATAAAGAAATTGGTCACTCTAAGTCCTCTCCCCCAGTTGTCAGCAATCGTCATTAATTGCTTAACCAATTTCGTTTTATATTACGCTTCAGTCCACAAACGTTCTCATGTTGCGTCTCTGTGATGAAATCACCACAGGATGTCATTAAAACTCTAAATTCACGTATCACCAAAATTATTCTCAATGTTTATGGATCACTTAAATTAGGTATGCGTTTTTAATGTCTTATTTCTTATTTATTCGTATTTATCGAGATTAATCGCAAATCTGTTTGCCAGTGCGCTGTTGGAAACCAAGTCAGTTTCTGTCTAAGGTACATCCGCGTGCTCCTCGCTATCTTGGTTGCTATAGAAACCAGTTCGGTTCTCGCTGACACAGTGTTAAAATATCTTTAAGTCACCATTCGTCAAGTGAAGGTCCACTGAGGAAAGATAAGCCCATTGTATAGATCGTGCGAAACATTAGTTAGTACGGTATACGTCGGAATAAAAGAATCGGCCTAACGTTGTCAATGATAGCTTTGTTTTCACTAGTTGGCACCGGTTACATCCAGTAGTCGTTGTAGCAGTCGTTGGACCGAAAACAATCAAGTATAACCTAATCTACACAGTTCCTGTACTTGCGTTACCTATACTCATTCTTTAATAAGTGATTAATTAATCCTTTTTAGCATGTTGAAGTACGCGATTCTAGTTTTGTCTGGTACCAAAGTGGTGATTCCTTATTATCACTTTGCACAAGAGCGATTATCACTTATTAATCGCCCGCCAGGTAGACCATTCAGAGAGCTGTTCAGAATAAGCGGGCTGTGATTGGCTGATATGTCAAAAATAGCCCTTTCCCATTGGCTAAAAAATAACCGAGAGGCAATGCGCAATGGAAGTTCTACATTACAACCGGTAATGCCATCAACTATTCGTATAAATAATTATTCCTGTACTCACAACACAATCCTATTGAACATCCAAAATTGATGTTACTATTGGTTGTAAGACAGACGACCCTTGCTGCATTTGGACTCCATGAATAAATCGAAATGAATCAGACTCAAATCTTATACCGTGAATTGGTGTTGGTTGGTACGTTGAGTGCGATAAAACAGATGTAAAATTTTTGAAGCCAGACGCACTTGCAGTTTCATGAGGCAAGATTCAACCTAGAAGCCAACTAAATGTTTAAAAACGAATCATCAATCATATCTTACCCACGTTCCAAGTGATGACCCACTGGGGCAAACTCCTCTCTTGAGCTACTTCCTTTCGCCCCCTCCCCTTTCTGCTATACCCCACTGTTTCGGGCCCCCCCCCCCTGGTGCATTTTCTTCTGCCCTCCTGATCCTCCTTCACCGTCCTCCCCCCCCCCTCGCTACCTATTTATTTCGTTCTGAACTTTTTCACTTTTTCCCATTCCCATCTTTCTCCTAGACGGGGCTTTCAGTAACACCTTCTAAGCTGGTCTAATACAGCCTCGTTTTCGTGCCTTCTTTCCAATGTGGCTAACCAGCTGCTCCGCTATCTCCACTGTACGTTCCTGAATATTTGACTGGTTTTTGGCTATCTGCGCCCCTTTTTATTTTTATTTATTTATTTATTTATTTAACATCAACAATTAGTCGTCAGTTTCCTACAAAGGAATGTAACGATATCAATATACATTTGTAATATTGGTAAATTAATATCCAACAAGACAACAAGTGTTAAATAGACAATCCCTTTAGACTGACGTGGAACTTGGTAGCCACAGTGCAAAATAGAACACTATACTCCAGCAGATAGATTGGAAGGCATCAACCTAACCCAAAAAGCCTGACCCCAAAAAAGAACAAATTTCTGATAACAAGAGTAGGAACAATATACTTAACAGATCATGTTCAGTTTGGGTCTCAATATTAACATGCACGTCACAGTACTACAGTGCAAATTAGAACACTGCTGTATAGTCCAGCAGACAGAATGGAAAGCACAAAATAAGTTTAACCCAACAAAGTACGACTTTCGGATAACTAGGGTAGGAAAGTGATAACTAGCGTATGAAAGTTTATCATGTGTACAACATGCCAATGCATTGTAGGTCATTATTATTAGCTGCTGTGGATGTATTTTCTTAAGGAAAATTGGAAATTAGCCACTAGCGAAAATCATACACTAGAAATAACGTAGTTCAGTAAGCCACCTTTATGCACTTACGTTTCG
>JAHWFP010117701.1:0-42929 GCA_023313725.1 Lithobius niger | reverse complement strand
CTATTGTTCTGGCCCACGCATAAATACGAGGGACTGGACCATGGGAGACCACTTGGTGTGGGGCAGACGACTCGAAAGGTTGTCTCCCTGGACTCAGCTCAGGATAAGACCAAGCTCCTAAACTTGTGTTTTATGCCTAATATGTGTTCTCAATGCATAGACCCCTAGCTATGCAGTAAGGAGTAAATTGGGTTTGAGATTATTCTTGGATTCAATCGTCTACTCCCTGAGTACGTCACACGAGAGCGGATTTCATAGGCTTAAAAAAACGTTGTTTTCTCCAATCCCTTATGCTGCTAGGTTGTATTAGAAAATAAAGATTCCACTTGCTTAAAAAGGGCAGCAACTGCCGACAAAACGACAAAAATCGCGCATTATACGCCTGAGAAAACCGCTCTTAACAGCATTTTATCTTCAGTAAGACGCCCTTCTTTTTCCCGTCCAGTGACCCTTGCAGCTATCCCAGTTACTTGCTTCAGCATAGAGTTATATACAATAATACAACGTTGTGTCACTGCCCTATAGAGCAGTGACATTTGACGCCATAATGGCACCAGTATGGGTTTCGGAGGGCATAACTACAAGGTGCACTACATAAAAACGGAGAGAAAAACAACGGAAGAGCGGATTTCTTAGGCTTAAAATAACGTTGTTTTCTCCAACAACAAAAATCGCGCGTTTTAGGTCTAAGATAGCACTCTTCGCAGCATCGGCTTCAGTATGACGCCCTTCTGTTTCTCTCTGCAGTGCCCCTTGCAGCTAACCCATTACGGCTCCACCATAGAGTTATACACAATAATACAACGTTGTGTCGATGCATCACAGGGTTCTTCTGAGGTTGGCGCTAATAACCTACCTGTCGACACGCTATTAAGCCTCAATCCCCTCCCCCCCAACCACTTCTCTTTCCAAAAATGCCATGGATGTCTGAGGTTAGTTCATGCTAACCATCAACCAACCTCGCCCCATAACCAGGTATAATCATGGGTAACCAGGCTTGCGGACACTACTCCTTACTAGATCCCTCTTACATAATAAAACTGGTTTTGAAAACATTTGTTAGCTTCTACCATGGGCGCCGTTACAGTCGTTACTAGTCATACTGTTCAAGCGCCTGAAAGTGCAGCACCAAGAATGAGTGAATAATAACACGCTAACAAATACGTCCGAAAGTCAACTCCTGGCCTGCCGTCATCTAGGGAATAATGGTGTTTGCTGTTGTCAGAGACTTGCCCAACTTTCCACGGCAGGATGCCGAGGATTCGTCCGTCGATCAGTGCCCAAGCGTGAGAGCGTCCTTCCATCTTGAACACTACATTGGAAACTGTCTGGCTGTTCTTTCCAACCTCCACTTTTACTCCTGAACACATCCGGGTTGGGCAGGGCTGCATCCATTTGGACAGGGAATCAATCACTTGCCGCACCTACGAGGTGGCTCCTTGCCCACTGGAAAGCAGCCAAGTGAACCTCCTGCGTACTACTGAACAAGGTGTACTGTTCTTCAAATCCTCTACGTCTGAGATTGCTCGCTGCTTGGCAATCCTCGTGGGATAAACAAGGGGGCAATAAGTTGCGGGCTATTAAAGGCACTGTAGTCCAGGAATGGCACTCGGCTTGTTGCCATAGTCGCCGGGAAGAGGTGGTGTTAGCCCGTTTACGTATTGGTCAGACCAACCTTTCTCAGTGCTTTCTTTTGAGGTGGGGGGAAGGTTATCCCTTATGAATGCCATTGGTATCGATAGCGGCTTACGGTCCGTCATTTGCTCGTGGATTGTTACCATCTTGTTGACGTTCGGTGCCATTTCCAGCTTCCACGAGACAAAATAGCGCGTCAATAAGTTTGTCCTCCTGTCCGGGATATTTAAATTTGTGCAGGAGCTACAGATCTGGATTTGGAGTTTGTTTAATATCTCTGTAATGTGTGGCGCAGTGGCATACCGGACCACTGCACCGTCACTGAGGTTGGCGCTGATGAACTCATCATCAACGCGCCATTAAGCCGTAATCCCCCCCCTCTCCAAATGTACCTGTTAGAAAAACAACTAAGAAATGTAAAATTACGTGAATTACTGCAAATAAAATTTATTAGCTTAAGTAGCCTCGATGCGTTAAACATGCAGAACTTTACTTAATGCTATCCCCCTTTGCCAATTAAATACCAATAGAGCAGTGACATTTGCCGCCATATTGACACCAGTATGGGTTTTGGAGGGCATAATTACAAGGTGCACTACATAAAATTGGAGGGAAAAACAACGTAAGAGCGGATTTCTTAGGCTTAAAACAACGTTGTTTTCTCCAACAACAAAAATCGCGCGTTTTAGGTCTAAGAAATCACTCTTCACAGCATCGGCTTCAGTATGACGCCCTTCTGTTTCTCTCTGCAGTGCCCCTTGCAGCTAACCCATTAAGGCTCCACCATAGAGTTATATACAATATTACTACGTCGTGTCACTGCTCTAAACTGATCTTCTTACATTATAAACCAAAGTCTCATAGCAGAAATGCAGCAACGGCAACGACCCCAGAAAGGGACCCCCCCCACAATGAAAACGGGCGTGTGTGTCAATTCTTTGCCTAGAAGTCGAAACTGGTACGTTGTTGCCTTGAAAGAAGTTGAAATTGGCACATGGTTGCCTTGAATAACAATTTGCTCCGCACGGTCATCACAGAGGCATGTCTTAAATGACGTCATGCACGAAGGACAGTTATTTTTCACACGGTACGGATTGCTCAAGCCAAAGCGATACTCTGAGGGTGGGGAGGAGGCCATGTACGACTATTGCCCGCGTGGGGGAGCATTGCGTCTTTGACCAATAAGCATATGATTAACCATTAACTGAACAACAACATCCCAAACAACAATCAACCAAGCTCAGTCAACGTTCAGGCAACAGTGATAAATGACGTCACGCACGAAGGACAGTTATTTTTCACACGTTACGGATGACTCAAGCCAAACCGATAAACTGGGAGTTGAGGGGGGGGGGGGGGGGTTGGTTGTGTGTGTGTGTGCCCATGTGTGGGCAATCGTTACACGAGAATTCCCGTTTGGCAGAATCCCGCTTCGCAAAATCAAAATATTCTTGAAAAATTTAACATTGCAGAAATTAACCAGGCATGCCTAATTGGAAGTCACATGATGGATTAGTGGCACTTTCTCATGTTATGTGTTTAGCCGCAGCGAACGCGATAGCGCGAGCGAGGTACGTAATTTCAAACAAATTATTCTCCAAAACGGACGTTTGTCTATAAATGTCTGACCATTATAAAGTTTTATAGGTTTCGCGTGCCTAAAATTTCGTGAACGCCATTCGGCGAAACGGGATTTGTCGTAATGGGATTGGCCTCTAAGGCAAAAGCTGTTAATCTCCTTTCGATTTGGCGAAACGACACGTAACTGAAGGGAGACACAGGATGGGAGAAAAGGGGGGTGGGAAGATGGGAGGGAGAGGATTGGAGGAAAGTGAGAGTATTAAAGAAAAAAAAAATGCCAGTGGACTGTACGTTCAGGCAAAACTCAACGAAAACGGGCAGTGCACAAGACAACGCGATAAACTAGGAGTGGGCAGGAGGGTCTGAACAGCAAATGCCCGTGTTTGGGGCAGTGCGTCCTTTAGCCATGCTCTTTAGGAAAAAAAAGAGATTGCAAGGGTAGTGTGGAGTGAGGGCAATACGTCTGTTGCCATTAAGCATATGATTACGCATTAACAGAACCATACAAGGTAAGTTTTTTTGGGTAAGATAAGAGGAAAAGGGCAGGGAGAGCGCACGTACAGGATGGGAAGAAGAGGGGAGTACTCCAACAAGCGAAATTGCCTGTCGTGTTCAACGTTCAGCCAACACCGACCAAAAACTGGGAAACAACCACGGGCCATAACAAACCACGGTCGAAACAAATCCCGGGCGAAGCCGGGTACGATGCTAGTTCTGTATAAAAACGACTATAATTTAGGATACTATCCTAAAAAAAAATTGCATGAATTGAAGAAAGTTTTAAAATTGATTTACTATCTAGATTGAATAAGCAAAACAACATTTTCAATTGTAAGGCTTTCTTTGAATAAGCATGATTATCTATTTTTAGATTTTGCAAAATAACTTACTAACGATTTAAGCAACAGACTTGCAACTGGGACCATGTGAAATCTCTTGAAAAAGAATAAAAATGGTACATGAAGCCGTCAATATCTGTAAATTTCGGCGAAATTATTGAATTTTTTTTTAAATTACCGGTGACGTGAGTGGACCAATGTTGCGCCAGAGCCCACACTGAAATTGCAATCTAACAAAATACAGATCTCGTCTATAACTAACTGTTGTGTCCTCTAACCGTATGGCTTGAGTTAAAGCAAACCTTCGTGCGTTTGACAGTAACACCACCAGCGCTATGATATGTAACGTATAAATCACAAGGCATTGGTCAACAGATGTGGCCTACTATCAACTACACTCTAACTTGACCCTTGACACATCCTCTTTGTATCCAGTACTTATCATATCTAAATACGATTGTTCAGCCATTTATTTACCCATAGACAGCATCGAATTCGAGCGCACAAGCTATACCGAGCATTCAGTCCTGGAGTAATATGTCCATTTGTCAAGATATATTATGCTTCAATTATTGATGACAAACTTCCTTTGCGCACCGAGTTCGCAACAGTCGGCAGTATTCATCAGGGAAACAGAGAAATAAATGGCAGACGATTTCAGGCACTGATAATCAAAAATATTGACACCCGTATTCCTGCATGCTGTCAAATTTGACAGATCATTCGTGTCAAGATAGCCTTGTTGCAGTGAGAAGTTAATGCACTTTCAGAATTCGCTAATAGTACGGCATGCAGAAATTTCAACAGAAATGTAGGAGAAAATAAAACCTTTGTGTGAGGTTGCACGTTTTTTGACTAGCCTTATGGAACAGACAAGACAGAAATAAATTGGTGGGGGGGGGCTATTAAAGGCACTGTCGAGGAATGGCACTCAGCTTGTCGCCGCACTCGCCGTGTAGAGGTGGTGTTGGCCCGTTTGCGCATTGGTCACACCCGACTTACTCACTGTTTCCTTTTGAGGGAGGGAGGGGGGAGGTTGTGCGTCCTGAATGTCATTGGTGTCGACGGTCACATACGTTCCAAAACTTACGGCGTATCTTCGTCGCCGTTTCCATCTTCTGTGGGACATTATTGCGCATCAGTTAGGTGATAAGTCTGTCCTCCTGTCCAAAGTTTTTACATTTTTGCAGGAAGCGCAAATCTATGATAAGATCTAGATTCTGGGTTTGTTTAATGTCCCTGTAACGTGTGGCGAAGTGGCAACCCGGACCACTGCATTGTGACTTACGTTGGCACTGATGACCTAGCTATCAACGTTAACGTTTTAAAAAGCCAGCAAGTGCACATGTATACAATAAAATGCGACGTTTCGGGATTTATCATCCCGTTGTCAAGCCAAAAATATATTTTATAGCATAAGCTACAAGTCACAAGATACACTTAATGGTTTCCCATTTTAAAGAAAAGCAAGCCGGAGCAGTAAAAAGGTAAAAAATAAATAAAAAGTTAAAAAGATAAAAAGTGAAGCCCAGTCAGGGCAAAAGCTGAACTGGGACGATCTCTCCCTAACGAAGCAGGGAAGAAGTGATTTGTAGAGTGGAAGTGGTGGCTATTTATGTGGGATGGTCCTGGTGGGAAAAATTTTGCGATTCCAAATTTGTGAAGGATTGGTATATATTCCGAAAACTGTTTATTATTAGGCATCAAATGATTATGGACTGGTGATCGTTGTGTTAGGATGCAAAGTGTTTCTGAGTTAAGACGTGCACGAAAATACGCAAGTCATTTTTCAAGAAAATACTTTTCGTGCACGTCTTAACTTAGAAACACTTTGCATCTTAACACAACGACCACCAGTCCAAAATCATTTGATGCCTAATAATAAACAGTTTTCGGAATATATACCAATCCTTCGCAAATTTGGAATCGCAAAATTTTTCCCACCAGGGCCATCCCACATAAATAGCCACCACCTTCGCTCTACAAATCACTTCTTCCCCTGCTTCGTTAGGGAGAGGTCGTCCCAGTTCAGCTTTTGCGCTGACTGGGCTTAACCTTTTATCTTTTTTAACTTTTAATTTTTACCTTTTACTGCTCTGGCTTAATTTTCTTTAAAATGGGAAACCATTAAGTGTACCTTGTTGACTTGTAGCTTATGCTATAAAATATATTTTTTGCTTGACAACGGGATGAGAATCCCGAAGCGTCGCATTTTATTGTATACATGTGCACTGGCTGGCTTTTTAAAACGTTAACTACTTTTAGTGCTTTTATTCTGTCAGACCTAGCTGTCGACACACCATTAAGCCCCAACCCCCCCTCCCTTTTTTTTATGTGAAGATGTCATTCGTACTTTGCACCGTTATACACTTACGTTTCGTCAGAATGGTATGACCCGGACTCAAACTCGCAACCCAATTCGTCCCTAATTGCCTAATTTTTAGTGTATAATTTTTCGCTGTTTGGCTTGTTTTCTCTATAATTTACATTTGTGTATATATGATTTGTGTATATTCATCCAACCATAAAGTGTACTATGTAGAAGCTCCTGGTTGGCACTTTTCAAAGCCCGACAAAATTACTTTTACGAAAATGATTTTAAACTCGCATTAAAATGAAAATAACCCATTTCTCTTCGCATTTTTCCGCTAAGACATATTTCTTCCCTTGGTGTTAGTCTTCATAAATCGACGATGATGTCAAAAACGTGGACGGAATAGCCCCACAAATAGCGTCGGTGAAAAAAAGGGCGTGATGATTACGGGATTCTTTTTCGATCTGTTTGTTTTGAGTGAAATATTAGCCACGATCTTGGATCCGTTTTTCGCGCAAAACTGATCGATATGTTGATCGCCCTCTGGTGGCCACAAGCGCCACGAGTTATGAGACGAGCAATCCATTTCGACCGAGTAATGATTGCTAAAGGGAGAAATCAATTCACTGTTTTTTTTTTTCTTGGTGTGTGTTTACGGGTTTCTCTCTAAAGAATGATAGCAAAGGAAGTAATAACAAAGTTGTCACCGGAAATGATACTTGAACAAAGGTCTTAACAAATCGTGCGACGTCGTTACAGTTTTATTAAGCCTGTTAAGATAAGACCACAATAAACATACAAATACTACGTGCAAATAAAGAAAAATTAGTAAACAAAAACGAACTCGTTTGATGCTTAAGGTAAGGTTTAACTGATTCGAAGTCAAAACAGCAAAGGAACACACATAACCTTTCATGTAAGGTTTCAGATACTGCAGTGTTGCTGTACTGTTTCGTCCACGTGAAACCTAACTGCTGTATTCAAATGTTTTTACCAATTTTATTTTTGCACACGATACTTCAGCTAATGATTGGTTCATTCTATAATTGGCTACACGACATCGCTGGAAAATGCTTAAATAAAACATAACCGTGTTAATGGGTTTACAACAGCTCTACACCTAACTGAAGGTTCGTGCGAGGTTTTGAAAATCTAGAAATGCCCTGGAAAGTAATAATGTAATTCCATGCCTGGAAAAGGGCTTAAATCTTGAAAAATAATATATGTATCATCAGTAAGGTGATCAACAAAAAGTAGATGTCGTGACTGAAGAACACTGAACAAATTTAACCAAGAAAGTGGTCGAATGTGTAACCTTACATTTTTCTTCCTTTTTGGGTTTTTAAATTATCCTGCATGAAATCAATTCAATTGAATTTATTGAATTCGTTATTAAACCCTTTCACACCATGACGCACGAATACGTAACAAGAAAGAATGGTAATTATGGAGTTTAACCGAACCATGCTAAATCACTCAATTTTTTCAATAACCGATGCAGATTATCATCCTCTTCCCAATCCGCATTAAAAAACCGGAGGGGAAATCTGTCGTAAGTACTGAAAAAAAAATTATTGAAAATATACGTAAAACGATAAAACGGCTGTGTTAAGCACCGGCAGGACACAGAGTAGCAAGAAAACCTGATTTACATCGCAGGGAAAGGAGGTAGAAATTACCTAACCTAACAAACCTAACCTACCTAACCTGCCTAACCTAACGTAACCTAACATAACCTAAAAAAATAACAACAACAAAACGCGTACTAAAATTGAGTGATTTTGCGTGGTTTGGTTAAACTCCACAATTGACGTCACAGTTTACTGCGGTACTGTCATCATAGCCGTGGAGCCCGACATCTGGCTAGATTGGTGGGGAACGCTTGGTGGGGAAGACGGCTTGGTTTTCCGCCATTTTGTTATTTTGGCTTGTTTCGTGTCATCAGCGCTGGTGTCATGTTTATCCATCAAAGATGGTTAACGATTTTCGGATTTCTGGTTGCGTCAACAAAAGAGGAGTAGAGGGTTCGTCCTTGTTTAGATTTCCAGCGATTTCCAGCGAATTCCTTCCTCCATGGCTAAACCAGGTAACGTCGTCTGCTTGCTTCATACGCGATTATTTACCCCACCACAAGATGGCGGCACGCGTTGTTCGGTTGCCATGAACAACGGACAGCGATGACGGTGCTCTATTACCGAAAGAATAACCATATCCAGGGAGAAAAAAAGCGAATGGAACACAGGAACCTCAAGTTGAAGCCAGTAAAACACAGCCCATTTGTTAGGAGTTGTTAAGAGGGTGCAAGATCGAATCACTTTACCTACCAGTGTACAAAACTTTCCTCTGTGCCTATACGTCTGGAGTGGAAGGAGTTAATCAACGTAATAATAAAGTATTAATGTTGCAGTAATTTTTTTGTGTGTTAACCCCTTCCACACCAGTACTTTCGATTACGCATCAATAAGTAAGTCTAGCGAGGAAAAGTTAGTTTCATGAGGGTTAGGGCGTGTTTATGCAACGACTCGCTTTAGCATTCTCGCAGCTAGAAGCTAGAAATCGTCTGAAATTCCAACATGGCGGCCGTTTTAGCTATGACGACTCGCAATGAAAACACTTAATAATGCTAGTTCAGAAGGGACTGTGTAAATTTCGTCAGGAGGAATTCTTTACATATTGACACGGATTATAAGACTTAAAGCATTTACTCAAACGACGTCGGATTTAGCTAATCTAGATAGCGTTGTTACCATGGCAACGACAACTTTGCCATTGTGATTAAATTATCGCTGCGAGAATGCAAAAGCGAGTTGTTGCGTAAACCCGCCCTTAGGGCACGTTTACGCAACCACTCGCTTTAGCATTCTAGCAGCTAGAAGCTAGAAATCACCTCAAATTCCAACATGGCGGCGGTTTTATGTCTGCCGCCTCGCAACGAAAACAGCAAATAACGTGAGGTCAGAAGCGTTTGGGAAAAATGGTTTCGTCATGAGGAATTCTTTACATTATTGGCACGGATTATAAGACTGCAAGTATTTACTCCAACAATGTCGGATTTAGCTAATCCATTTAGCGTTGTTACCATGGCAATGTCATCTTTGTCATCGCGATTGAGTTCTAGCTGCGAGAATGCAAAGGCGAGTCGCTGCGTAAACGCGCCCTTACGTGGGAACACGAGTGAAGCGAGCAAAGCATAGCCCATTTTTACGGGCTTGGTCTATGAGATGAGACACGAGGATACGAGATCGTATCTCGTTTCGGATGAAAATCTACACAACGAATTTTTAAAACATTCTCCTGGACGTAAGTCAAAAGGCAATAAAAATTTAACAACAAATGGAATTGAAGATTAACGAGGTAAACAAGATTTGACATAAATGAAACAAACAAAAAAATAGATTTGACATAAATTTTACAAGCGAGATTTCACATAAATCAGATAGACGAGGTTTGAAATAAATGAGTTAAAATAGATTTGACATAAACTAAATGTGTGATAAAAAAGAAAAACGAGCTTTGATAATTATAGACAACTCAAACGACATAAAGGAAAATAAAGGAAATAAACGAGATTGTAAATATCTAAAATTTACATTAATACGTATCCTAATATTTATTTTGATCAATAAATACTGATGCAAAACCCATTTCCAGTGCCCTTTTGGACTTAAAATGTCAGATTGCCAGTGTGGGAATCAAGCCCTTGATCTTTGAGAGTAACGAAAGCCCTACGGTTAATAAGCCAAATTGACACGGCTTGTGTATGGCTTAGTGATAGGGCTTCGGTTTTTTTATCTTAAAGGTCGAGGGTTCAATCCCCGCTCAGGCAGTCTGACATTTGAGTCCAAAAGTTTTGGAAAGAGGTTTGCATCTGCTCGATTTACCACCAATCAAAACGATTTGGTTTTCAGTCCTGTTTACTTGCTTAATCAGACTACCTCCACTAAAAATCGTACCTGCTGCTGTATTGAGAGGACCCGCATTCAGATTCTGGTCTCTACAAAACACTCATAATATTTAACTGTTCTTATTAATCACGTTGTGTTGTTCATCAGCAATACTGATTCAGTTGCCATATGAGAGTAAAAAATACCAACGACAACAACCATATCGCAGCCACGTGACGATAACTTTCACAAGAAGCTGAGCTTTGTTAATACTTAGTTTTTAAAGCTGTATAAATTTTAAACTAGTTCATTCGATCTCCAGGAGGGGGCAAAAGCCACAACCACAGCGACAACAACAGCAACAACATCAGCACCAAGAACCACCTTCACCACCACAACCGCATCCGGACATGGCTTATAGCGCAGTCGTCAAGAAAAGGTGGTGTCGGCCTGTTTGCGTACACATTGCTTCCTTTTGAGGAGAGATACCCGTCTTGAATGTCACTGGTGTCACCGGCCTCTTACGGTCCGTCACGTGCTTGCCGACTGTCAGCATCTTGATGGCATTCGTAGCCGTTTCCATCGTCCACGAACTTTAGTGCGTCAGTAGGGCGACGTGTCTTTCCTTCTATCCGGGATTTTTCTTTATTTTGCGGGAAGTACAGATATGCGATAAGATCTAGCCGCGAGGTTTGTTTAACATCTCTGAATTGTGTGGTGCAGTGGCAAACCGAACCACTGCACTGTGCATGGGGTTGGTGCTAATGACTTAGTTGTCGACGCGCCTTTAAACCTCAAACCACCCTCCCTCCCAAACACAACAACAACACCAACCAACCACAACAACCTACCAACCAACAACCAGCAACAAAAATTACCATCCTGTTGAGGTCAAATGACTCAATATTGTTGCTAAAATTTGTAACACAGTAAAGGGTTTATGATACGACCCCGAATACCGAATTTCGTTGTCGATTCTACAGGAAACTATTTGATTTCAAAGTATGACGCTTAACATGCAACTTCGTGCTGAGGCTTGCATATAAGGCTGATGAAGACAAAAAAAGGACGTAAATCATTATTTTATGCAAACCTTTTCCCAAATCGACTACAAATTGTTTCTGTGGTTGTATCTTCTGCGCCTTTTGCTGTAGCTCTTCAGCCGCTTCTTCAGCTTCATTTTTCTGTAGCTCTTCAACCGCATTTGTACCTCGTTTGTAACCTCTTTCGCTCCCCCTCGACAGGTTTTCTAACGGTAACGGTGGCATTCAAAAGCTCTTGATGAAATTCCCTGATTTTTTCAGGTTTTCCAGACCAATATTGACACCTTTCCCCGAATTTTTTTTGGTCGAAGGAGGATGCAGCTATAATAAAGGTCTTTTTCAACAAATCGCAGTAACTGTATCGCATTGTTTTGCTAAATCAAAAATTGCATTGCCTTAACTGGTGCTGGTAAAAGAGTAGGAAAAGGCCACAATCTGAACAAAACTAGAAATGCAATTAGGCTCACCTCATTAGGCCTATAGTGTGCGCAGCGTATCTTGAGTCCTGCAAGCATTTTATAAGCGACTACGTCCTCCTGGAGGGGGCGGCGTTAATCGACGGCCGCTATTGTTTTTTTTAACCATCTTGGATATCAAAAAGGTACTCTGCTACCAAAAACGTACAATCGACTAGCTGTGTTCGTTCAGCAGCGAACTCAAGATAGGCTGCGGACACTTTAAGGAATTGTCGCTTTTATCAGAAATGAAACAAAAAAGGACATGAAGTTTGACTTGAGTGAAAGTTTTAGAAGTAAAAAATTATATCTGAATTAGCTAGTCTTTATGAGTGAAAGAGACTTTCCGGAAACTGTTCAAATTCCCTGACTTTCAGTATATATTTATCAAATTCCCTGATTTTTCCCTGAATTTTCCAGACTTGATAAATTCCATGAATTTTCCTGGTTTTCCTGGTTTTCCAGGTAGCATGCCACCCTGGGTTATTTGTTCTAGCTTTTCAGCTTGTTTACTGCGTCATTGTCCTGATATGGCCTTTATTTGTAAGTATTGGCGTAAATAACCAATGCGTTGGCGTGCCTTTCCCTTTATATCTATACTTTCCTTCCTTTTTTCACCAAAATTTCTAAGTTTCGTTTGTGTGAAGCTTTCAGAAAACATAACTTTTTAAAAGGGACTAGGGGCCATGAAAGCTTAGTTCGTGAAAAGAAAATAAATTTACCATTTAATTCACTTTTAAATGCTATTTTTTTTTTTAAGATTTGCGCGGTTACGCCCTTTTTAGAAGCGTAAAAGTACCTTTTTAACGGCTTAATGCATAAAAGGCTTAGTGCATAAAAGTGTCGTTTAAACCGAATAAAAGACAGCGCTCTCTGCCAACCCTATTCGAAATTATAATCGCTTTCCAATAGAGCAGTTACATTTGCCGCCATATTGGCACCAGATTGGCACCAGATTGGCACCAGTTTGGGTTTTGGAGGGCATAACTACAAGGTGCACTACATAAAAATGGAGGAAAAAACAACGGAAGAGCGGATTTCTTAGGCTTAAAATAACGTTGTTTTCTCCAACAACAAAAATCGCGCGTTTTAGGTCGAAGAAATCACTCTTAAACAGCATCGGCTTCAGCATGACGCCCTTCTGTTTCTCTCTGCAGTGCCCCTTGCAGCTAACCCATTAAGGCTCCCGCATAGAGTTGTACAAAACAATACTACGTCGTGTCACTGCTCTGTAATTTACATGTGCCTGAAGGTTCTGAAATCAAATTCTGTGTAAAATGAAAAGGATCCTAACTGATTACTGAATAAAAATTGTGAGATGCTTGCCTAAAAAAACTGATAGTTAGATATCAATAGCAAACCCGGCCTGTCATATTGTCTCAAGTTGTAAAAAAAGCGATCGCACATGCGCATTTGGTTCGTGAGCACAAGGCCGTCCCGGCAGCTTAATTACAGAGATATAGCTATTTTGTTGGACTGCGCAGTCTCCGTAACCTTTTCTTTACCGTCAACATTCGCGACGTGATCGACCACTTATTTTACAAACTCCGAAGAATAGCTTGTTAGGAGTAGCGTGAGCGTTTATTGGCAGCGGCAGGGGGTGCTGTGATCCCTGAGCTTTGCAGAGCCAAAGAGTTTCTTGTTGCTTCCTAGCGGGAAGCGTGTTTGTCGGAAGTGGCGCTTTCAACCGCACCCGCCTCCCTACTGCTATGCCTCCCCGACCCCCGCCTTTTCGCTGTCTGATGGTTGAAGGGGGGCCAGTACTTCTAGTAAACGGAGAGGCAGCAGAAGAAGTGGAGAAGGCAGCAGAAGTATTTCGGCAAATCCAGTACAAACGAAGAAAATTGAACGAGTTTCACTAAAGAGCAGAAAGCCAAAGTGGCTGTGCGGACCGCTTGGCGAAAGTATTCGCCACCGTTGCTTAATGTCTTGACCATTTAAACTAACGCCGTCGTCGCTTCCAACGTCGACATAATGGAGCGGGCTCCGCTTTCTTTGCTGTTTGGCTGTCTCAATTCAATTCAATTATGGTTTATATAGGGGCCCCAGCCCGAAGCCATGCGCCCTCCTTGAATACTAGTACAAAAGCAAAAATCAATCTTTTGACAATCGCATGCCTTTAACAATTAGAAACGGATTGCTGTCTCATTGTTGTTGGATTTTGGCTCTTGACTATTGGCTCATTTTGTAACCCTGATGGTTCGTCAACCCCATGTCCGATTCCAGATTTTTCCTTTGATGAAACTTGTCCGGAGGTCCGTGCTACTGCATGCAAAGTTTGGTTTGGATAGCCCTTGTGGTTTTCACGTGATGCGCGGTCTAATGATTACATTGGTGCGTGACCATAGCTGGAGCTTTGCTCCCGCTCCATTAAATTACAAAAGCATTCGTAAAATGTAACAAACTAAAATCCGAAAGTGAACAAATGTACATAAATACTCGACGTTTCCGTTCATCGCAGAGCTATTATCAAGAAAAGCAAGTATTGTTTTCACTAGCTACGCTTGAAAATGGCTCTGGATGTGCCGAAACGTCGTGTTTTAATGTATATTTGTGCACTTTCCGACTCTTACTTTGTTACATAATAATCTCTTGACTCCCAGCTGCACATAGGACGTTTTTATTATGTCAGTTACGAGATTCGATCGTGCGTCCTCTTGTTTCACTGTCCAAGGCTTTGAACACAAGCCTGGGCTTTGGTTGCTTTGCTCGTTTCCTAGGGAACCCGCACAAAGATTGCATCTCGAATTTGGCCTTAGTTTCTTTTGTTTATTCCCACCTCGTTCACGCCGGTATCCGAGGGGTTAGTGTACCAGCCTAAACGTTGAGGGTAAGTGGAATATTACGTTGGCGAAAGTAATGCGGGTAGTGTAACAGACTACCCCTCTCCATCAGCGGCTTTCGGGTCTAATTCTTCGGTGTATGAGCTAGTTCTGGTGGGCGTCTAAAGCCATTAGCTAATATTACAATGAGGTGGTTATATACGGGCTCCGCGCAAATGACCAACAACAAGCCACCGATGATAACCAAGAATGTGACAATCACGAAAAAGAAGGAAAGTAAATCGTCGGTGAAGAAAAAATTGTTAACTTGCCAATGTTAAGGGAAAGACGACAAAGCAGTAGATTATGGCAACAACAATAACAACAAGCGGCTACAGCGACTGCCTAGTCGCACCGGTCTTCTGTACAGTTCCCCCACTTCCAATGTTGAGGCGCACACCTTTATCATGCACTACAACGGCTGTCTCTATTATACTAATCTAAAAGCTGCAACCATCACAATTGCTGGTTAAAAATGTGTTAACAACGTAATGCGCAACGTAGCCAATATACATCAGTGGGGAAGTGACGAGACACGCTGTTGATGACGCTGTTGTGACTCGTAGAAACTTGACGTTGCCGGGGAAACATGATTTTAGGCCTAATTTTTAATTTTTAGGCCTAATTTTTTTTAATGCAGTTTTGATTTCGTAAGTAGCAGATAGGCCTAATGGAGAATTTGATTCTACGGTAAACCTATCCATTCACGCAACAATGCGACGAGACTATTTTAAACGAAGCTAAAAGCCATTTCTTTTTATTGCGGTGTTATCTTAGGATTTCAAATCGACGATCAAATGTTATTATTTAATTTAGTGACGTCGAAGAAGTCTATTAGCTATAAGGAAGTAACGATGTTTTAATTTGCCATGTTTTTTAACCAACTTCTCACACTGAATCGAACGTTGTAAACAGCGGTCGTCAATTTCCGGTACCGTTGCGAAGTTGAAAAAAGCGACGGACGGACAAAGTCGTTGCAATACAGCCGGAAGAGTAAAAACTCGGTACTGGCTTTTGGGCTACTGCCAAAAGACAATTAAAGGACCATTACGTACAGACATAGGAAAGAAACTCTTACCATCGCTGTTTTCCTAGTATAGCTTTCGGCATCTGAATCAAATGTTTCCATTGAAATATTAAACTTGAATTTAAAAGTATGTATATACAGGGTGGTCCAAAAGTCCGTTGCACCCCACTATAAGCTCTGTAGAATTGGAATTGGGAACCTAACTCATAGGACTTTGTTTTGTCTCTAAAATGGGGGCCACCCACTGACCTTACGTTGGGGCGCCCTGGCCCCCCCCCCCCCCCTCCCCCCCCAGATATAAAATGTTACTTTTTTCCTGTGAGAAATAGACGTTTGGTTCCAATCGGGGAAAATATGCGCGTGGCCCAGACAACGGTATAGCCGAAAACGGCATACTAATTGGATAAACGGGATCCGTTTTATTACATGTTCAATGTAGCCCCCACGCCCACATGCGGCTTTCCTGCTCGGTGCAGGAAATTGTACGGTGAAGCCATCGGAGGTCCTACAGCACTGGGAATACACACCTGGCAAATAGGACCAAGGTTTGTCCCTAAGATGGGGGCCACTGCATGAGTTTACATTGAGGCGCCCGGGCCCCCCCCCCCCCCTCAACCTCGGATACAAAGTTTATCTATGTTCCCTAAACTAAACAGAAAAACACACCCCTGGGTTGGGAACATTCAATCAAAGGTGAAATAAATAGGCAAAAACCACTATAAATAATGTTAAGGAAAATTGAAAATTAGTCAACAGCGAAAAGTATGCACTAGAAATAACGCAGTTTAGTAAGCCACTTTTTTTCACTTACGTTTCGTCGTAGTGATATGACCCGGATTCGAACCGGCTACCCAGTTCACCCCCAGATCACTTGCATAGCGCCTTAGCAGTGGAGGATGTGGCCATAGCGGTTAAGGCGCTATGCAAGTTATCTGGGGGCGAACTGGGTAGCCAGTTCGAATGCGGGTCATGCCACTCTGACGAAACGTAAGTGCATAAAGGTGGCTTACTGAACTACGTTATTTGTAGTGTATAATTTTCGCTGTTGGCTAATTTCCAATTTTCCTTAACGTTCAATCAAGTCATTAATACGTCTCAAGAAATAAGATATTTTCACCCCCCCCCACCCCCTCCGCCCCTCGTAATATATCATCATCAATTGACGAACAGGCATAGGTGCCTACGCTCTCAGCTTTAATTTAAGGTAGGTGTCAGGAATCATCTGCCCAACCCAGGGGTATTAGTCATGTTTATTGTAGGGAACGGAAATAAATTTGGTAACTAGGGGATTGAGGGGGGCAGGGTGCCCAAATGTAAGGTCATGCATGCCCCCACCCCCATCTAAGGGACAAATATTCGTCCTATGTGTCAAGTGTGCAATCTCGTGCTGTAGAACCTTTGGTGCGTGCACCCGCACCGGACACTTTCCCACACCGTGCAGGTAAGCCCTCATGAGGGCGTGGGGGGGCTACATTGAAGATGTAACAAAACACATCCTGTTTATCTTATTAGAATCCCGTTTTGGGAAATCAGGTTGGCTGGGTCATGCACATAATTCCCCAATTGGAATCAAACGTCTATTTCTGACAGGAACAAAAATATGTTTTATAACTGGGGGTTGAGAGGGGGCAGGGCGCTCCAATGCAAGCTCATGCAGTGGCCCCCATTTTAGGAACAAACTTTAGTTCTATGTGTCAGGTGTGTAATTTCAGTGCAATAAAACATTTGATGGGTGCACCGGACAATTTCATGCACCGTGCAGGGAAGCACTCATGTGGCGTGGGGGCTACATTGAAGACGTAATAAAACGCATCCCATTTATCCAATTAGCATGGCGTTTTCGGCTATCACGTTGTCTGGGCCATGCGCATATTTTTCCAATTGGAAGTAAACGTCTATTTCTCACAGGAAAAAAGTTAAATTTTATATCTGGGGGTTAAGAGAGGCAGGGCACCCCAACGTAAGCTCAGTGGGTGGCCCCCATCTTAGGGACAAAACAAAGTCAAATGAGTCAGGTGCCTAATTCCAATTCCCTAGGGCTTTTGGTGGGGTGCAACGGACTTTTGTACCACCCTGTATATTGATGACATATTACTGGCATCTACATTTTGATAACCAGATGAGAATATTTATTTATCAACTTGCAAAGGTCACAAACTCACAGTATTAATGTACTCAAAGGACCAGCCTGCACTCCAACGACACTTCAATAACGCTTAAATCATTCGAAGACCCATAATCAAAAATTTGCATCAGTTTTACACCGACAATATTTACTTCCATAGGTTTAGAGGTGAAGATGTATACCTTTTGCGTATTTCCGGAATTCAGCAACGACTTAAAAGTTCTCGCAACACAAACAAGATCAGCTTACATCCCAACATTTACTTCAACAACTTTTAGGTCAATATTCAGGAAACACACACACACAAGACGAAGAGTCGGAAGAATCCTCTGAGTGAGTGGAGAACCAGAAGAAGTAATAGAAGATTCGGCAGAGAAGGAAAAGAAGAAGAAAAGAAGAGGGAAATAGGAGTGGTAAGAAGAAGAAGGACTGATTGCCAGGCGTGATTGCGAGTCGCGATGGGGGGTCACGTGGTTCAACACTGAACCCCTGCGTGATTACAAAGGCCTGCGGCAACTAGAAACCCGAACGCACATTGCAGATCGGCTGGGGACTTAATAGCAGAGGGGACCAGAAAGCCCCCGGGAACTCGGTGGCGAAGATAAGTCTTAGTAACATGGTGGCATGCCTATCAATTGACATCAGCTCCTATAATTGTAGGAGTCGCAGGAGCAATAATTAAGGACTGCCGAAACCCGATCAGACGATGTTTGTTTTCAACTGCAGCCTTCTTTCACCGAACTGTTCCAAGAAATGATATCTTGGAATTGAAACTTGTTTTTTTTCCCCCCGAAGAATGGATAGGAATCAACACGTACGAACCGTCGGAGATAAAGCTTCAGTTTTCCTTGTTAAAAATGTACTATTTACGAAAATTGCCTCATTCTCGTTCTTTCGTACAGAATTTAGTTTGCCTTGCTGTAATCGAATCTTCAATAAGGAAACAGAAAGTGGGGTGGAACTTATATCTCCGTATTGAAACCCACCATTAATCTACCAACAAACGCTTCTTAGAGCTATGGGCCAGAGATGGTAGTGGATCACTTTTTCCGACCCATGACCCACCTGACCCACTCGACCCGTGACCCACGACCCATCCAATAAACACCAAATTTGTGACCCATCGTCCGTGACCCATCCTCTTCAGTAATTAAAGACAGATCGTTTATGTTTGTTTTATCAGACCTACGTTGGACCTTTTCCCCAGGACCTTTTCTAGGACCTTTGGGAAGCCTTCTAATTAAAGCTTTTGTTTTATTAATAATAACATAAATACAAAAGAAGCATTTCTGTGTCTCTCCTACCCCCCACCCCCTCCCCGGGCTTTATTTTGGGTTTTTATCCGTCTGGGAGAAACTATTCGTGAAAGAGTAAGAACCATTTTTTTTAAAGAGTACTAGTAAGACTACTGATTGCCGTAAAATTATCGTGGGTTGGTGGGTGAACGGTCTTGACCCACTTGACCCACGATAAAAATGTAATCCATTAGACCCACTGACCACCGACCCATGGGTCAGTTCCATCTCTGCTATGGGCCCCCACAAACTTTTGACACCGTGTGCTCCTCTACTGAAAGTTTGTACTGTCTTATCCTTTGGGCAAATGTCCGCAAAAAAAAAATCATATAAAACATAGCTGAGTAACATTTTAAGACCAGATCTTGTATCAAAATCTGTAGATGCATTGTGCATAAAAGTTTTGTTACCAGGCGCCAAAGATTTATAATGCTTTACCGTACCACTCTGGGTAAACAAAACCATGCGTGGGTAACCAAAACGCGTGCCATGCGTGGGTAAACAAAACCCCCTTGAATGAGACCCTCATCACCTTTACCGGAGCATGCGGCGTACGAGTAGTCTATATGTAACCAACAAGTTTACTTTGCAGGCGACGTAGGTTGCAATAATAAAGTGTTCCCTCCCTGATTGAGTAAAAGCCCACAAACAGCAAAATGAAAACAAGGGATTTAACTTTCGGCAAATTACTGCTTGCCTTGGTCACACTATATAAAAACAACAAAAACAATCAAAATTAGCAGGTAAAGCCAGAGTCCTGTGTCTGTTCACACACCGGTCATCTTGGAATGACGTCCTACCCATCTTGTTTGGACGTCATTCCAAGATGGCCGGTGTGAACAGACACACCTCTGGCTTCATCTGGTAATTTTAATTGTTTTTATAGTGTGACCAAGACATGCAGTAATTTGCCGAAAATTAAATCCCTTGTCTTCATATTGCTGTTTGTGGGCTTTTACTCAATCAGGGAGTGAACATTTTATTATTGCAGTCTATATGTAGTAACCATGGCAACGACGCAGACGCAGATCTTTTCCTCGTGCCTTGCGACACGATGTACGATACGTGCAACATGATAGCGTGGATTTATGAGAACGAAACCAAATTTTTACGAGAGTATATATACAAGACGGCAGACTGATTTCTGAATGCTGGCATTCGATAGTTTGTTTTCGATTCGATAACCCGAAATGGACGCCATATTGGACGTGTAATTCTCGCTACGAGCAGCTATTTATTCTACCGTCGTCTGATATAGAAGCTGTTCTTCGTGCGAGGATAGCCAATTTTCGAAATAGCGAGAAATGACAACAATGTTGTAGTAATCTATAAAACTACTGTTTCACTTTGTTCCTTATTCATGTTGTTATTTATGGTAGTACATTTAATTTTGTATGTATTGCCACATTAATTTAATACAGACTGGAAAGTAATCGTAAATAAATAACGGGTGGCTAGCAAATAGCTTTCGGCGAGCGAGAAAGTCTCATTGCATAAATGCGCCCTAAGGACGGGTTTACTCAACAACAATTTTCTCGCACACTAGCGTTTACTTGGTTAATACAAAATCTGCTGGCTGCTTCTCTCTTTTACCGGAGAATGCGGCTTTCGAATTGTCTTTACGTACTAACCACGGCAATAACGCGGACGCAGATCTTCTTCTCGTGCCTCGCGATACGACATACGATGCGTGCAATATGACAGCGCCGATTTATGACAACAAGAAAACAATTTTTGCTGCAACACAAGACGACGGACTGTGTTCTGAATGCCGGCATTCGATGGTTTGTCTTCGATTCGATAACCCCGCAATGGACGCTATGTTGGATTTTGAATTCTCGCGGAGAGCATTCTACCGTCATCTGATCACTGCTAGAAGTTGATCTTCGAGCGAGAATAGCACATTTTGGAAATAGCGTGAAATGACAACAATGTTGTAGCAATGTTTAAAATTACTTAAAGACGGGGAAGCCAAAGGCTCACAAGAAATAACTGAATAAGATGCAAACCTATTTACGTTGCCTTTTGGACTTATATGTCAGATTGCCTGAGCGGGGAATCGAACCCAGGACCTTTTGAACCAACGGCCAAGGTGCTACCGCTAAGCCAGACTGACACGGCCGTGTCAGTCTGGCTCAGCGGTAGCCCTCGGCCTTTGGTTCCAAAGGTACTGGGTTCGATTCCCCGCTCAGGCAGTCTGACATATAAGTCCAAAAGGCAGCGTAAATAGGTTTGCATCTGTATTCAGTTTAAAATTACTGTTGCACTTTGTTCTTTATTCTTGTTGTTATTTATAATACGTTTAATTTGTTATGCATTTGATTTTCTGATAACTACAGGCACTGGGGAGAAATGACATTTGGCCTAATTTGGTAAACATTGTAGATAATCGGCCTAATAGTACAGATATACGCCTAATCGAATTATAGGCCTAATCGAATGAATGTAGTCCAAATTGAAGGCTAAATTAAAGGTCAAATATGAGGCCATCATTATAGGCCTTATTATAGGCCAGTTGTACGCCAATTGTAGTATAATTGGCCTAATTATAGACCAGGTATGGGGGGGGGGAATTGAGGCTCAATGGTGCGTCGACAGCTAGGTCATTAGCGCCAACCTTAGTCACAGTGCAGTGGCCTGGGATGCCACTGCACCACACATTACAGAGACGTTAAACAAACCCCAGATCTAGATCGTATCGTATATCTGTCCTTCCAGGTGTCGGCCTAATCGAACAAATACAGGCATAGACAGACAATATACTCCTGATTACATGTGGCGCCATCCAGAAGAGTGCTACTGTTGTACTCCGTGTAGCGTGTGGGAGAAAAAGTAGTCTTGGTATTAACTTTGTTTCTTAGCAAACCCTCGCTTCTAAATTTTTCCCCTTCAAAGTTTCCTACAAGAGCGAGCCTAGAGGGCCCTCCACTCATTTCTATACTAAAACCGAGTATACTCAACAGTTGAAGTATGCTTAAATGCAAACTATATTTAAATTACCGTTTTAAAACCCTTCTCTCAATCCTCGTATTTGGCCAGGAGTAACATAGGACACAAACAAGTAAACCAAAAATAAATAAATATTAATGATAATGGTTCAGAAAGGGTCCTAAATATTAACAATAAAATCCTGACACGAGTACACACAAAGAGACAACAACATGCTTATATCTTGTCTTTCGCCGTCTATTAATATATTTGTACAAATAATTGCGGTGCTTCCCTGTTGTTATATGCTTGTGTTTCTTCCCTGTGTGTGCAGTGGCGTAAATAAAATTTTTTCTCCGGGGGTGGGGGGGGGGGGTGGTCGTTACTGTACTCCACCCCTTCTTATGCCCCCTATGCAATTGTACGACTATTTTTCGTGCATAACGACTTCGGCTTCATAACAAAGTACGTTTTGAAGAAAATAGTGAAGAAATCGATTTTACAAGGATTTTTACACTTTCTTGGTGATTTTTTTTTTTGGGGGGGGGGGAGAAGGAACGCTTGCCCCTTTCTCTTCCCCGCCTTCCCCATACTGTTTTAAAAATCCTAAAATACACGCGACAGTCTGTGAGATAAAAAAACATAATAAAAAAACGAGCGGTACTAAAGAGTGATTGCACCCTTTTCCGTAGCTGTTGCGATTTGATTTTTTTGTTTGTTTGTTTTATTTTAATACTTTCTGTTTTGTAAATCCACGGCAGGCTAGTTTTCACAAGCGTGGCGTTTAAGCAAGACGTCATCAGTGGACCGGGTCGGAAAGTGGAGGAGTCTGACGTCAACCAAGTGGAGGCGACCAAGAATCTCATTACGCTAAAAGCTCAACCAGTAAGCTGAACCATTCTCAAGTATCCAGTGTCGCTGTGATTTTTCACTTGGCCAGGTAGACAGATGTGTCTGCCTCCAACCTGTGACGGAAATGCCAGACGGACTCGTGGACCACTTTGGACAACTTTCCTTTTTTTTTTTTTAATTCGCTTTCCAAACTAACGGGAAGAACAAACAAAGCCTTCTTGTAGTTACATCCTTCAGTTTGCTTAATGAGTTTTCAAAACGACTCGACTTAATAAAGTGGAGGCCAAAGTTAAAAGGACATTATCTTCTCAGTATATTCGAGCCTCCTGCGCGAAATAGCTTTTGCAACATTTTTTTTTAATTAATTTCTTTGAGCCGTAAGTCGGCCGAAGCAATTTAATGCTTATTTGGCTGAACCGGCTCAATTTTGAACATTACCAGGCTTTTTTTTTTAAGAAGAAGAAATATCTGGTAAAGGGAGGAGCCAACCCGGGGATTTGAACCGAGAAACCTCCGATCGTTGGGGCCGAAAGAATGTCCAGAATTGGCCCGAATAGTTCCCATAGCCACTGAAGGAGCATGGTAGCTTCTCACGCTACCCTGACGGGCAGTCCTGGTGGGGACTTTGCCAAGGTCCCCTTTCCAGGGGTTCGACCAGATCCTCAAACCCCAAGCAACCAGACTGAGCTCTCTCACCGCTCAGCCACGATGACCACACATTTAGAGTGAATGTAGCAAAATCGTTTCTCACGACGGAAGAAATAGGAAAATGCATGTCTTTGCAACATTACACGCGTCTGAAGTAATGTTGCAAAACTGAGCGATACAGGAAAGTCAAATGGGAGGAATGTACCTTTAAATGTACGTCATCTTATGTTACTTCTGGAGTATTTTACGTTCAAACATGCCGGAAGTAACCAGTTACCCCCGACATCACAACTTCGTCAGTTCATTGCCAGAAAATGTCCATCATTCATTTCCTCCGTGTAAGGGATTATCAAAAACTAGAGTAAGCCCGTGCTATGCATGGGGCCGGTCACATTTCACAGGACATTTTTCCGGCACTCTTCCCGACGACTTGTCAGATTGATCGACCACGCATGCCTGGCTCTTGTTTGGCTGCAGGTAGAATGGGAGAGCGCATTCACAATGCGGGCGTGAGGAGGGGAGAAGTGATTGTTCGACCCCACGACTTGTCTGATTGAACCTTTATTGAGTTGATCGACCACTCATGCCTGCCTCCTGTTTACATGCAGGTAGAGTGTGAGAGTGCATTTTCAATGCGGGCGAGAGGAGGGGAGAAGTGGTTTTCCTTTTTGTTTTCCTTTTAGCCGGCCTCCGAGATTATTATATAGATTACCATTCTGGTCAATTGTGTTTAGTGCTTTAAATTCAAAAGAATTTTGCGTATTTTTTTTTTTTTTTTTTGTAAGGCAACTGCGTCTTTTCCCCAGAAATATTTTCTGTGTCAGTCTGGTGGTGGTGTTGGTGACACTTAATCGAGTTTTATAAATCACTCGATGCTAGGCCGTTCTATCTCTTTATATTACTTACAACAAATTCGATTCGTTTGCTCGCGAAACAACGGTCGTAAATTGTGGGTAAGGAATGTTGAACACAATACGATTGGCCCCATCAATCAATGTTCTTCCCTTTAGCCGTTCCTCTCCCAGCCCCAACCCCCGATATTCCCAATTTTTCTTTTTAAGCTTTTGCAGTTTTTGGAAGGCCCATTAATTTCTGCCAAGCAATTTAATGGCAAGTTGATACTAGTTAGTGATGTAAGGCATTTTTGCCATAAGATTATAGAGCAGTGACATTTGCCGCCGTATTGGCACCAGATTGGCACCAGTGTGGGTTTCCTACATAAAAATGGAGGAAAAAACAACGGAAGAGCAGATTTCTTAGGCTTTAAATAACGTTGTTTTCTCCAACAACACAAATCGCGCGTTTTAGGTCTAAGAAATCACTCTTCATAGCTTCGGATTCAGTATGATGCCCTTCTGTTTCTTTCTGCAGTGCCCCTTGCAGCTAACCCATTAAGGCTCCAGCATATTATACAGACGACAGAGATGTCTGTGCTGTGGCCCAGAGATCGTTGATTTGAATCCCACTCATGGGACGTTCAAGTATTACGTCATTAGGAAAGGGGGGGGGGGAGGGGATTCGCCAGATGGTGACGATTGATGACGAGGAGGGAGGAGGTGGCCAGTTAATGACGTAAGCATCGTTATCCCAGTAAAAGGGTTAAATAAATGGGGGGGGGGGAAACCTCCTCAGAAAAACACAGGGAAATGCAGAGAGAAACACCCCCTCTTGGGGAGGTGGGGGAGGACAAGCTAGAAATGACGTAATACTGTAGGGGGGTTGAGCAATTGATGACGATCGATAACGAGGGGGGTTAAAAATGGCCAATTACTTGATGACGTAATACCTGAACGGCCCCTCACGTTTCTCAGTGAAATAAAGTTCATAATAACAGCTTAAAGTAAAAAAAATCTTGAGTATTTTTCTTTAGCTATGGTTCTTTAGCTTTTGTGCTATTGGAACATCTTTACTCCTTCATTTAAAGAACAGGAAACGTAGATATTCTCTGAATGAGCTTATTAGGCTTGGTAAAGGTTATCTTCCACGCAATCCTTGCTGCATTGCAGCGAAGCGCATACGATGATTCTCTGAACCGTTAGGCCAGGGCCAGATTAAGGTTACTCGGGGGCCCTGGACAACATTTTTTAGGCCCCCCCCCTCTCCTTCCCATATTTCTCTTCCACATAAACAGCTCTTTATGCAGGGGCAAATGAAGAAAATTGTAGGAAGGTGAAGAATTTTTGAATTTTACTTGTTAGTACTTACTATTCTCATCTTACCTTTTAGGAATTTACTTCTCAATATTTTCTCCTTATTCTGCCAAATTTTTTTTTTCAATTTTGATTGTCAAACATTATGAGAAAAATTTTCCAGGGACAAATGGAACAGGAATCCGGCCCTGTACTATGCGCCTGAATATAGTGCAAAAAATTGCCCAACCTAGAAGTAATTAGTACAAAGATGAAAACAACGTCATTCACTTTTGAAAACTGTCACAAATAACATATCAAAAGTATACCAAAGTATTGTTGGTGGAAAGACGCAATTTTTCAAAATGGTGCCGGAATTTGTCACTTTCACTGTTATTTATTGAAATACTGAATTCCCTTTCACAGTTAGCAAGATTATATCCCTAACTATATTGTTCCTCTTGAAATTTCCTTTCCAATGGTGCCAAACATAAACAGAAGTAACTAACGGAAGTGGAACTAACATTTTAGTGAAAAGACGCCATTTTTTTTTTCAAAATGGCGTCAGAATATGACACTTTGTATTCCATTTCACAATTAGAGAAATTATATTCTTAACTATTGTTCCTCTTGACATTTGCTTTCCAATGATACCAAACCCAGCTGGAAGTACCAACCGGAAGTGCTACTAATGAATCATGATAGTGCATAGTATATGCTGTGATGAAAATAATACAGCCCAAAATTGTTTGAAATGCATTGAATTTGGTATGGATGCACATGAACGTTAACTTGAAAAAAGAAAAAAAAAGCTATGATGATAGCAAGTTCAAAAACTTGCCCGGTGGGGGGGGGGGAGGAGATGACTTAATCCCCCCCCCAAAAAAAAATTATTATTATTTGGCTGTAACTCCTTAACCGTCAATAAATCAAGAACATTATGTGAAGCAAAAACGTTCAGCACACAATTCTGGACAGGAAAGGTGGTATACATCTTTTATGTAAAAGCAACCCTTCAACCACAAAATCCTATTATCACCCATAATTCGTGCAAATGCTCCTTTTTACAGTTGGTTCTTATAGTGATTTTCGTGATATTGTGAACCCTCTAATAGCACGAAATGGACATGCTTACTTGTTCTGAAAGGAAGGAATCTGTTCTTTCCATCAATCCTAACCAAAATTGTTTAACTTAGATAGTCCTACAGGTTTACACCCATTTACAGGTGAAGAGGTGATGGCGTAGCAGAGAAAGCGTATGGTGAGTTTCGAATGCAGAGTGCTCTTGCTAGCCCTCTAATTGCCCGAAATGAATACGCTTAGGATTTTCAGAAAGGTAGGGATCTATTCTTTCCATCAATCCTAACCGAAGTTGTTTAGCTTAGATACAAATACAAATACGAGCATTACAATAGCACTTTGAAATTGAAACTAGCCACTACATCAATTACAGCTACATTTTTAATCGGGCGTAGGATGGTCCCTATCTAAGTTAAACAGTTTTGGTTAGGATTGATGGAAAGAATAGATCCCCACCTTTCAGAAAATCCTACAGGCATGTTCATTTCGGGCAATTGGAGGGCTACCAAGAAAACTTTGAATTGGAAAATCACCATACGCTTTCGCTGCTACGCCATTACCTCTTCACCTCTGAATGGGTGTAGGACGCTCCCTATCTAAGTTAAACAGTTTTGCTTTGGATTGATGGAAAGAACAGATTCCTATCTTTCATAAAATCTAAGCATGTCTATTTCGGGCTATTAGACAATTCGCAAGAGCACGAAAATCACTACAACAACCAAGTGAAAAAAAGGAGCATTCACGCAAATTAAGGGTGATAATACGATTTTGTGGTTCAAGGGTTGCTTTTACATAAAAAAATGTATACCACCTTTCCTTTCCAGGATTGTGTACTGAACGTTTTTGCTTCACATTATGCTTGATTTACTGACGGTTAAGGAGTTACAGCCAAATAACCTGGGGGGGGGGGGAGTAAATCTCCCCCCGCCCGGGGGGGGGGATTTGTTCTTGCTATCATAGCTTTTTTTTCCAGTTAGGCTTCATGTGCATCCATCCCACTTTCAATGCCTTTCACACAAAATTAACAATGCCTACAATTTTGGACAGTATTATTTCCATTACGGCATATACTATGCACTAATCATGATTCATTAGTACCACTTCCGGTAGGTACTTCTGGTTGTGTTTGGTATCATTGGAAAGGAAATTTCAAGAGGAACAATAAAGTATAATTTTGCCCCCTGTGAAATTCAGTATTTCAATAAATAACAGTGAAAGTGTCAAATTCGGGCGCCATTTTGGAAAAAAGTTTGCGACTTTCCACCAACAATATTTTGGTAGACTTTTGATATGTTAGTTATGACAGTTTTCAAGAGCAAATGCCGTTGGTTTAATTTTTGTACTAATTACTTCTAGGTAAAATCATAATTCAGGCGCCTACGTTGCAGAATGGCTCGCAAATGGTCTTCACGTAGCCTTTCATGTGCTGCAAAAAAAAGCACGCTTGGACATTCCCTGAATCAGTATTTTCTTCATACGATAATTCATTTAATGGAACATAGCACGTATCGATGTTAGTTAAATCAGTAAAGTTGCCCTATGCATAGAGTTATTCTACGCGAAAAAACTTTGCAACATTTCAGTAAGTCTGAATGAATGTGCAGCAAACCGTGTTCCAAGAGGAAAAAACAACACGAAAACCAACAACATTTACATGCGTTTGGTATAATGACATTTCATGAATGAGTTTATTTTGATATCAAGGGCAGTTTGGTGGGGGGGGGGGGGGGGGCTGTGGTCCTCATAAACAAAATTTTGAGTCGGGTAAACGGGCCCCAGAGCTAAGGTGGGACGAAATACAGAACACAGAAAAACGGCAAAATGAAAAACAGGTCCGATTTTTCGGACAAAATCTCGACCCGAATTTAAGCCATAACACCCCCCCCCAACCCAGGTGTTTTTTAGACCCTCTTTATAGGTAGGAATTAATAAAGAAGATAAACACATAAATCACCACTTGTACAATACACTGCAGTACCGGTACTTGAATTTTCGAGGAAAACCCGTTCCTCTTCCTCAGAAGTCGAAATAACAACTTGAAAATGTCACTACATGACGAACGTCAATCGTTATTTTGAATTTCACTCTAGTCCTGAGTGAACCACTGACCTCTACGTTGTATCTGGAGGTGTTCTTTGCAGGTTCCAGCGCTCGTCCTAAAATAGATAGGAACTTCCTGAATCAGCACAGTTTGGATTGGAAATGGTTATCTTCACGTGATTCTTCGTCCTACAAACCCTGAACCTGTAGCACCAGTGTATCAAGCTTATACAAAGATTAGAAAACAAAAACGATGTCTTTTGATGCTTGAGGTGAGGTTTAACTGATTCAAAGTGAAAGCAGCAAAGGATCACAAACAAACCATGCCTGTAAAATTTCAGATACTGCAGTGTTGCGGTACTGTTTAGTCCAAGTGAAACCTTACTGCTGTATTCAAATGTTTTTACCATACCTCCGCTAATGATAAGTGCATTCCACTAGGCTAAACGACATCGCTGGAAAATGTTTAAAAACTAATCGCCTTAGTGGGCTTAGCACAGCTCGACAGGTGATTCAAGGTCCCTGCGAGTCTTTGAAAACTTTAAATGCAAAAGTAATAATGAAATTCCTTGCCTCGAAAAGTGATTGAAAATCTTGAAAGATGATATATTTGTCATCAGTATGGTGATGAACGGAAAGTAGACGACGTGACTGAAGAACACTGAAAACATTTAGCCAAGACAGTAGTCGAGTGTATAACCCTTAAATTATTCTAAACGGGACAGAAAGCCAATTGGGCTCGATAAGTGTTAAATAAATACGGACACCATGTCAGTATGGCTGAGCGGTTAGGACTCCGGCCTTTGATTTCAAAGGTCGTGGGTTCGATCTCCGCTCAGGCAGTCTGACATTTAAGTCCAAAAGGCAACGTAAATAGGTTTGCATCCGTATTTATCTTACATTATTCTTCCTTTGCTTGGGCATGACAAGTTTTGAAATTTGGACTGTCGCTTTAATTGTATCACGCGTGTAATGGTTGGAGCAGTTTGGTTTCACGTGAACTAAACAGTACTGCAACACTGCAGTTTCCGAAACCTTACAGGAAAGTTTCTTTGTGTTCTTCTGCCGTTTTTACTTCGAATCTGTGAAACCTTACCTTAAGCATCAAACGAGATGGTTTTATTTTCTAATTCCTGTTGTGTGCTTTAGCGATTTTATGAATTAACTAGAGGAGGCCCGTGCTACGCACGGCCTGCCTTAGATGCACAGTTTGCCACACTGGTACTGTTTGGATGCTCATATATGTCTGTCAATGTTTCACCGAATTACGTTTCTTCAATCCAATTTTTACGCACACTGGCTAACATACACTTTCGCCGAATTGAGATTGTATACAATTCAATTTTTGCTCAAACTAGCTACCAAACGCTGATTTTCGTTCGCTTCGCTCGCTCAATCAGCACATCCTGTGACTGAAATCGCTGAATGCACAGGTTTAAAACTTGGCACGCTCAAGTCTCCACCGTTGCATGAAAAAATTTACACTGGCTAATAATGTTGTATTGCTTGCTGAAATCCGTTGTATGCACGGGTGTTGTTGGATGCGCCGTTTGCAATCCTGGTATGGTTTGTTAGCTCCAGTGTATTTCCATGTTTGACGCATCAAATTGTCGCTTTGCTCACTCATTCAGCGACCCCCGGGCACAATGCAGCCCCAACCCTATTTCCGGACTCGGTCTCCAGTTACTGACCGTTAAATATTTCTATTAGAAGGAAGCAAATAATTAAAGAAAGTTGAAACCTTTAGCCCGGCGGCTTTGTTATTTTTCTCTTTCCGGGAGTGGCATAAATTAAATGGCCTGCATAACAATGCCTCATTTTTGTTGTGCTTTCCCTTCCATAGGTATTATTGTTGCCAACAACTTTGCGAAGTGTCTGCGGCCTTGCAGTGCTGGAAGCACCGGTTCTCGTCAGATCCCCGAAGTTAAGCAGCATTGGGCTGGATTGATACTTGGGTGGGTGACTGCCTGGGAATCTGGCTGTTGCAGACATAGGGCCTTAGAGCTTCGGGCAGATGACAAGGAGTGGTTAATGCTCGTTAAACCCTTTGAACCATTTTTTGCAAAGGGCTCGTGCTTGTGATTGTTGCACTTTGCGGTGCACTTTGAAACAATACAGCTCAGCTCTGAAAGCCCGCATTTACGAAATAAGTAAATGCCTTCCTTCGTGCTTAGGTGCCATTTTCGAGGTCAGTAGGCCTCGAAATTATTAACGTGGTTTAGTTTGATTCGAAACTACATCATCATGCCTTTAGCTGAAACACGGATTCTTTCAGTTTACCCATCAACAATCAACGTTTTAGACGTAAGCGCCGTAGCAAAGACATAACACGTGCACGAAGAATGAAAAGCCATTAAATTGATTGTTTGCTTTTACTTACTTTCTTACTTAGTTCAACGACCTTATTATGTAGACTAGAGGAAGCCCGTGCTACGCACGGCTGGTCTTGGATCCTTCGTGTGCAACCCTGGTACGGTTTGGTTGCTCACGTGTATGTCCATGTTTCACCGAATTAAGTTTCTTCGATCCCAATTTTGTGCTTACTGGCCGACAAACGCTTCCATCGAATTAAGTTTGTTCAATCCAATTGTTTCGCGCACTGGCTAACAACGCTGATTTTCGTTCGCTTCGCTCACTCAATCAGCGCGTCCCGTGACGCAAGTCAGTAGATGCACTGATTTCAAAATTGCATCGTTGCATCGTTGCATCGTTGTGTGAAAAAAAATTGCACTGGCTAATAACGTTGTGTTGCTTGTTGAAGTTTGTTGTTCAGACGCGTGGTGTTGAAATCTTTAGGCTGGCTGCTCTGACATTTTTGTATTCTGGGAGAGGCAGAAAGCAAATCGCCCGGCAAAACAATGCCTCATTATTGTTTTGTTTTGACTTCGACAGGTCTTATTGTTGCCGGCCACTCTGCAAGATAGCAATGATAAACCTCGTGCTCCGCAGTAATTGTTGGTGTGCAGTTTGAAACAATTCAGCTCAGCTGTGAACGGCCGAATTTACGAAATAAGTAAGCTATTCCATCGTGTTTAGATGGGCCTCGAAATTGACAACATGGCTTAGTTTGATTTGAAACTATATGCCTTTAGCTGAAACACGGTTTCTTCAAAGGGTTTCAAAGGGTTTAACGAGCGTTAACCACTCCTGGTCATCTGCCCGAAGGCCCTATGTCTCAACAGCCAGCCATTCTTTCATTTTACCCATCAACAATCAACGTTTTAGACGAAATTGTTAGCAAAGACATAACACGTGTACGAAGAATGAAAAGCGATCAAAGTGATTGTTTACGTATACTTATTTCAACGACCTTATTATGTAGATATGTTCATTTATTTATTTCTTCCTATCCCCAATGGCGAAATAACATCAAAAGATAATAATGCGTTATTAAACAAAGATTGACGTAAAGGTTTGTTGATGGAGTTAACCAACCGTTTCGTGCGGTTTTAATGCAAGTCAGGCCAACACGCAGCACGAAATCATACTCATGAGTTAATGCATGTTTACCACGATTACGCTGTACGGCTGAGTAGAGCACCAGCTAATGGCATACTGATTTAATGTCGATGTTTTACAAATACAAACGTAGAAATATTTCTAACACCCTTTTACTGTTATCAATATAGTTTGTTTAAGTAGGCCTAATTTAGCATTAATCATTCCGTACCTTTACGTAATGTCTTTTAAATTTACGGCCAGTTTGGCAGTTTGAATTTGAAATATCCAAAACGCAACTCCCAACAGTCGTCCCATCAGTGATCTGCACGTGCATCATTCTTGAATGCTATTCAGATTGCTATTCAGATTGCTATTCGGATTGCCAGCCGTTCTCCCGCTCCTCTATTGGACCACGCGGCGGCTACGTGACGCATCAATAATTGTGGACCATCCTCTCACCAGGAATGAAACTAACAACCAACTTCGAAAATTTCGTTTCAACAATGGTCCATATGTTTTTTTTCTCCCGCTCTTTTTGAGGGAAAACTTTTACCTAGAACTACGAAAACACGCCTAAATAATATCCGGAGTAATTTCCTGTCTTTCGAGACTTTTCTTACATTTCTAGCCTTCCTGCTTCCGGAGAAGACGTACCTATAAATAAACCGACAAACCGACAGTAAGTTTTTGTATTCGGTAGTAAAGGATTACCGTATCTGCTATTTTTAGTGTACCATTTTCGGTATTGTGCTATTGTGTTTCCTGTACCCCGAATTGTATATTATTCAACTGATCCTTGTCATAAGTAACACATGAACTATGATTAAGCGTAAAAATCCTTCGACGAGATATAGTTCAATAACGTGTTGCAGTCCGTGGCCTCGGAAGTGTCGTAGTACACCTGACCACCATTCGTTCGTTTGGATTTATCAAATCCACTATTTTCTCCTACCGCTATTACATATACCAATGAGTATCCCTCCGCAGTTCTTTCTCCCCATGGTCACAAGTCATCTCTGGTGTGCCCCAGGGGTCTGTTCTTGGTCCGCTGCTGTTCAACCTCTACATGAGTGAGTTTCCGTCCACCACTTTCACAGCAACAGCTATACGCTGACGAAGTGACACTTACACTGTGTCAACAAATGGGCAAACCTAATCTATCTCTCCCTTAACCCTAGCTGCAAAGTGTGCCCGCATTCACTTCGCTGCAACAATCATACTCAACGCTCTTTATTTCTTTATCGGAAAAAGTGTTACAGGCCACAACTTGCACTCAGACCTTGGCTTTACCGCTGACTCGAGTTGGAAGTTCGACATTCAGGCAAATCATGTTGTCAGCAGGAACTACCGTAAGGCGTAATACATACACTAGAAAGTTCTCTAACCTTACTACAAATCTTTTTTCCTAAACTTTACTCGCTGTTTATTGACCAATATTGGACTATTGTATTCAAGTTTGCCGATCCCACTCGAAGCAGCGCCAACTCACCAGAATTTACGCTCCTTGACCTTTCCAAATTCTCAGTTTCGTCTTTTTCGTGAGAAGTCAATCTTGCCTACCTAATTCTCCATCACTTAGTTGCTATTTGACACCCAGCCCTTGTTTAACTTCTATTCCCTCGACTCTTGGACACCGTCAGTTTCCAGATTGTTGGACATACTGTTAGATTGAATATTCGTCAACGGTTTTTTTTATGGAGAGGATCGTCTCCCATTGGAACTCTCTTCCTGACTCAGTTGTCTGTGTACCATCCCTGGCTTTGTTTAAAACAAGGTTCGGCTTACTGCTAGTATTCCACTGTTGAGGGATGGGTGGGACTTTCTAGTCCTAGACAAGCGCCGTCTTTCTATGTTTTATTCGCGGGCATTTCATTGGTCCATCATGGCCTCCTTCGATTTTGGCAAGCTAAAGCACCTGAATTTCGTTTCCTTCAGCGCCTGCACCATCTGGCGAGTGAGACACCCGCGAGAAAATGCAAAATCGGCTTTAATAAATAATGTTCGACATCAATTGGGCGTTTGATCACTTGAAGCTAATCGCACAAAACATAACTTGTTGCAAACATACCCCCTAAAATAAATAAAAATATTCAGCTACACAATTTTAAAAACGAGTACAAACGATAGCCTCATGAAGTCATACGTGGCAGTAACGTACCTTCACGAGGCTAATGTTTGTGTTCTTTTTTTTTTGGAAAGTTTTTAAATGGTCACGTTTAAGACAAGTATGGTGTCGAAAATTTATTTTTAAAGCCAATTTCGAGTTTTGCTCATGGGCGCCTCATTCGTCAGATGGTGAACGGTTCTGAAAATATTTAATTTCCTCACCTGGTTACTAAATTATTATTAAAGTAGGTACACAACGATAATCTTTTTCGGTTTACTTTCTTCCTCTCCTTTACCGTTCTCAAAATGACTTCTGTTGTGAGAAGCAATTTTTACAGCGGTTTTTGAGAAAGGGGCTAGCATTTTAACGCCAGCAGGCAGAGCGGGCTAGAATGCGAATAGGGGGGGGGGGGGGCCCGCGACTTGGTGCTGGTCGCTTTTGAGGAAAATAATGGGCTGGTGGCTTAGGAGAGGATTGGTCCGAATTTACGTCATGCATTACAAGGCCATTTTCTGGTCTCATTCCTTCGGGTGGCATAACAAGGTCCAGAAGCAGTAACGGGGAAGGGTGGGGGGGGGGAGGAGGCGGGGGGAGGGAGGGGCGGTATACAACGACTCATTTAGAACTAATCCCTCGACTGATCCCCAACCTGCTACCCACTCTTGGTTGCTTTACTAGAAACTAGTGGCCTTTCACGAAAATTGCTTCAGCCACACGCTAAGTCGCGTCGGGTAAGAAAAGGAGAAACAGCTCTTGGGAAAGTTAAGAGGTGGAAGGAGAGGATATCAGAACCAGAGGCGGCGTGGTGGGTGGGTGAGCGGTGGGAGGGGGGGGGGGGGGGAGAGGCAGACACAAACGTCTCCATTAGCGAGTTCATGGTTTAAAAGCGAAATTGAGTTTGATTTGTAGGGGTTTTGCATGATGTCAAGTTAGCCATGGGGAGACATGGGTGTGATCAAGTCGTGTGTACAGGTCACGGCTGAGAAAGGGAGTTTAGAATGTAAGAGAATGGGGAGGGGGGGGGGGGCGGACGGCCCCACCGGCTCCGCGGGGAGTGGAGGAGAGTGGGAGGGGGGAAGGAGTGTCGAAGAGAAGCGAGCGTAACGAAAAGGATGGTCGAGATAGCCTATAAAAGAAAATGAAAATACAAATGGAGAAACGGGGTAGACACGTTTATGGAGATTGCAAGCCAGCGTGGAAGTTTCATTTTCAACGTGAAGCGAGTTTTACACACACACACAAAAAAAGTGTTTACTGCGTTAGCGTTAAAGGTAAACATTTACGTGTTTTGCACTTTTAACAAATATCTAAACGTTTTAATGTTTTAGGACACGCATTTTTTTTTACTATAAATGTTAATCTTAACAGGGTTTCGGTTGACGTCATTATTAATGAGGATGCGTAAGTATTAATCCACAATGTTATTTGGGTATTGGTTCTGTGTTTGAGAAAGCTGACTTTGGCTGTACTAGTGCGCCTCATCGCGCCTTGGCAAAATAAACGAACATTCCGCTGTTGATAAAACCAGCACAAGTAATTACAGACTTAAAAAATTAAAACAAAATAGGAAATAAATAGAAACAATGGACATTACCGTACTCTAGATTTCATGTCGTGGCATTATGCAAACTTCCCCATTACGTTTTCACGGTATTGCCATGTACAGCAATACCGATAATACAATTTAAAGAAAAACATTGGTCACACCCGACTTACTCACTGTTTACTTTTGAAGGGGGGGGTTATCCCTCCTAAATGTCATTGGCGTCGACGGCCACTTACGGCCCGGCACTTCCTTGTTGATTGTCGCCATCTTGACAATCTTCGTCGCCGTTTCCATCTACCGGAGGTCATACCTATTCGCCCGCTACTGGGAGTGGGGAGGGGCCTGAACGGGGAATGCCCGTTGGTGGGGCAGTGCTTCTGTTGCAGCCACTATTTGATTACGATATTGCTTTGCGGAGGGAGAGGATTGACGGAAATGGGGAGTTTTACACAAAGAAAAATTGACTGTTGCAGTGAACGATCAGGCAGCACCGAGCCAATACTGGGAAACAACCACGGGTCAAACAAATACCCGGGAGAAGCCGGGTACGTTGCTAGTTAGGTGATAAATCTGTCCTCCTGTCCGTGGTTTTTTAAGTTTTGCAGGAGGTGCAGATCTATGATAAGATCTAGAGTGGTGGTTTGTTTAATTTCTCTGTAATGTGTGGCGCAGTGGTAACCCGGATCACTGCACTGTGACTGAGGTTGGCGCTAATGACCTGACAGTCGACGCACCATTAAGCCTAAATTCTCCCCCTCCGCCGACCCCATTAAGAAAAAAAAAACTTTATTCCCGTGACAGTGGATACAGCCGACGATTTAGGTAGTGATTTAATCCTCCCCAAATGAAGAGGTTTAGGCACGAAAAAAAAGTTTATATGCAACCTAAACCGTGTTTATTTTGCAATCAAAAGGTTAAATTATACATAGTATTACACTTAAACAGCACACGGTGAAAAGGAAATAATGCACAATGTATTCGGAAGAAAGAAAAAACGTTACAAAAAGGGAAAAAAAGGTAAACACACAAAAGCAGAACCATAGGGGAAAAAAAACATTACTAAAGTGTCCGCGGCCTATGTTGAGTTCGCCCCAGAACGACACAGATAATCAATTGTTTGTTTTTGGTAGCAGAGTGCCTTGTTGATATCCAAGATGGTTACAAAAACAATGGCGGCCGTCGATTAATGCCGCCCCTTCCAGCAGGGACTTAAAGGTTTGGGTTAACCCAAACCTTTACGTCCCTGCTTCCAGAAAGACGTAGCCGCTCATAAATAACTGCAGGTCTCAAGACAGGCCGCGGACACTATAAACCCTAAATCCGGGTTTCCTGCCGGTGAGGCTTGCCTCCCTGGAGGCACGGAGCAACTTCAGGGGTGATGCGAGTTCCTGCCGACGTTGTATATAAAAATCAGTGATGAACCTTTTTTTTTTAACTATGCATGGCAAAGAAGTTAAATTTGTTTAGTCAAAATTTGGCCAACATTTTACAGGCATTTTTTTTAAATTACCAGTATCATTTATTATTATTTTTTTTTAATTACACGGCAAGGAGGGGGTGGCGAGAGGGGCGAAGCCATTGCATGCTAGTCCCAATGAAATGGAATACTGTATAGAAAAGGTTGGGAACCGCTGCACTTACTATACCACACGCCACGGCTGTTTGCTGTGACGTGCATATCACGTGATTGGGCTAGTCCAATCAGACGGCCAAACAGCCGTTGTTCTCGTTCGTCATTGGCTAACTCATGGTGACGACATAGCAAACAGCCATTGCGCATGGTTTAATAATCACGTAAAAAAAACACAAACAAAAAGAAATCCTAACATTCCAGTCTAAGAATTAACGAAGAAAAAAAATCTGACTGTATAAACAAACACCCGTTTTCAAATCAATTTTCGCAGCAGTTTTCATTTTTCTTAAGGACGCCCGCGCACTGAGCGACTTAGCCTCGCAGCCAGGTTGCTGCAGCCAATGAAAATGATTAGTGCGTGGTTTTACATAAAGGGTAAGCATTCTCATTGGCTGCAGCGACCTGGCCGCGCGGCCAAGTCGCTCAGTGCGCGGACGGCCTAGCAAAATCTAATGAAAAGAAATGACATAAAACAATTCTCGCGTAATACTGTTTGTGTAGTTCGATGTAGATCGTGCGCACTGGCTGAACACTGACCGCGTTGCTCTTCTACGGACTGACTCAAGTCTGTAAGTCATGAAAGCTTTTTCTCATTCTACGGCATTCTCTTTGTTTTTTTTTTCATTTTCATGAGTTTCTCATGAGTCTCGAGAAATCCAGCATGGAGAGATTACATGCCTAGATTAACAGAACCATGTTGTAACTCTAATAGATCACTCATGACGGATATACATTAATGGGCCCCACCACCTACAACCACTTCCTTTCCAGGTGACCAATAGAATACTCACAAGGAATAGACAATTCCCACCCGACTCGGGTGTTAGTGAGGACAAGGATTCCTTATGTTAATAAGGCCTAACCCTCGCTTTGGTGCAGAATGAGAGCGACGTCATCCAACATACTCAAAACTGCCACTAGGCGCACTGAAAGCACGAACAAAGACGAACGAACTACACCACGCACAAAAATGTGGTAGTCTTCTAATTATTAGAGTTTACCGGCGTGGTAGCACGAAACAAAATTTATTTTACAGTAACGGTCCTTGAAGTTTTCGGGCTGTTTATTGCTACGTGAAAAGATAGTTTCGTATGTTTTGAATGAGAAAGAAAACGCCGTAGTAGCGCAATATACGTTACAATACATACCTATACCTGGGGTTCTTAGTCTATTTAAATTCATGAAATTTAACCCCAAGACTTACTTGTTTTGACTTCGAGTGAACAGAGAGGTACGCAGAATCAAACCATCGTTGCTAAATTTTAATAATTTAGCGGCAATGAATGTGTCAAGTTTGAAATCCGCTAATCACGCGTCACGAGCACGTTGTTACGCAGTTCTTTTGTGGCGTGATCGTAGCGCGACTGGTGGCAGAAGCGGATGCTAAGCGGATGACGCTTCGAATCTCTATTGGCAAGCCGTTAAAGAATAAAGGCGGCTGGTGGTTAGGATTAATGATCGCAACTGGAAGGAAGTTGAAAGACAAATTTGCGGCCTGGAAATTTTTTGGAAACTTGGCTTTTCTGACTTCCAGCTTCAGTTTAGCTCCTTTGATAAATTTTAATTTTTTGGCTCTCTAAAAAGTGCGAGAAACTTATTAGCCCCCAAAGAATCGCCAAAATCGAAAAGACGACAGCCAAGGGGCACAACCAGAAATTGTACGTTAACGTGCAAACTTAAATTTGTGACTGTTTAACAATACTTTGAGCAATGGAGTAAAATTGGGACTTGGTTTCCCAATGGAGCAGGTGGGTCGTACTTTTCCGCAGCCATTTCTGCCTCTTTTGAGGGGAGAAATTGGTGGTTTTTTTATCCGTTTAAATAACTGGTTTATGCTTTTAACGTAGGATGACTTAGTGGCTTTTGCCATGCTTTAATTTTATTGCTAACCTGATGACGAAAATTGATAATTTTCGAAACTTTGTTTGTATTTTTATGTAGCACTGCTTGGTTTGCCTTCATATAACAATACTATAACAATCGTCAAAATCAGACGTTGCTACAATAAATTTTAGAACTGTGGCCGTAATGATGTACGGTCCACATACAACCTACATGCAAACCAAGCGACAAATCGAGCACAAAAGCAAATTTTGCGTAATCGAACGCGCGCTATACCTGAATGAACCCTACATCGTGCGCGCAGCCCGAGTTGCATTTTTGATATTCCCGGCAGTGGGTCCGGCAGTTCTGATTAGTGGACGCTTTTAAGGATATTTTTGTTCCCATGCGCACTCCCAGCGGTGCACGTGCACGTGTGCGCGTGTGCGCTTGACTTATGGCTTCTTTTTTCTGTGCAATTTACTACTTTTTGGATCGACACTGTGCGATCTACGACATGGTGCCAAAAGGAGAGACGGACTATTTTGCTAGGCCAATCACATCGAGAGGAGCAAAGGACACCACAGGGCCCTTTCTAAGCAGGTAACTATTGCAATACTGATTTTGCACTCAGGAATGCCGTGTTCAATTTTTCAATGCCTTTCGCCACCACTCTAGCCTTCAAAGGGTTGTTCATAACATTTGCTTAGGGTTCCAATGTATAAGCAATACAAATACAATTGACTCTTATAATTTGTGTCTCCACCATTTGCCTCCAACAGACTATTTGGTCACTTTGGTTCAGTAGGTCATTTGGAGGTCAGTGAATCGGATTGGGACCGTAAGTCAAACTGGGTCATTGGGTCATAGGTCAAGACTGGGTCAAGATCTCTAACCCAATGTCCCGAGGACCCAGTCAAAATCCAGGAATGCCACTCGGCTTCCGCTACAGTCGGCAGGAAGAGATGGTGCTACCCCGTTTGCGTATTGGTCACACCAACCTTTTCATCCTGAATGTCATTGGTGTCGACGGCCACTTACGGTCCGTCACTTTCTTGTTGATTGTCACCATCTTGATGCCGCCATTCGTCGCCAATTTCGCCTTCCACGGGACTTGGGGTTTGGTTAACAGCTCTGCAATGTGTGGCGCAGTAGCATCAAGGGCCACTGCACTGTGACTGAGGTTGGCGCTAAGTACCTATTTGTCGATGTGCCATTAAGCCTCAATCCCCCTCCCCAGTCACACAAAAAATGTGACTCTATGACGTATTGACCTATCCCACCTCTGAGGAGCACAACACTTCCAACATAAAATGTTTCATGTTTTCCTTTCCCACTCCTCAATATTTTTTTTTTCAATTTACGTAACCTTGCTTTTTATCAACTCTTGAAAAGTCTGATTAGTTATATTGGTTGAATTTCCCTCTCAGTGGTATTCAACCATCAAATAAAAGACGGCATACGATTGCGTTTAGGTAATTTAATGACTTGTAGCATAACAATTTCTCATTAGACTGATTTCCCTGAATATTTTTTTTTGTAATTGCCTTAATAATTTGGATATTTGGTAGTCCAATTCACCGGAACCTTTCATCCAATTTTATTGATTTACAATCTTCATATAAGGCGTATAATAGATGTGGAAAGTTTAAAATGAATAGGATAGATTGATAGGTAATGGTGATATTATTAAAGGATGTGCTGATTGAGGAGCCAAGCAAAGTAAAATCAGAGTTTGTTAAGCACCTCGACGAAATTGTCCTTCCGCTCCCCAGATATAATTGTACCCCTCCCCCGTTGTAATCCCACGCCATGCAAGCTGGGGTTTGGTTAGTTGCAAGCCTATAACCTCAAAATAATTAGTTGGAAGGAAGGATGTAAAGGGCTGACTTCATATTGGTCAACAAAACAGTACTCTGCTGAAAAGCTAGAAGCCGAAAAACGTAGCACTGGGGAGAGAAGGGGGTGACGGCACAATCCAAGCAGATGATAAAGTGTGACAGGAAATAAATGCAGAAGATGCGACTAAGGAGCACTTAAAAACAATGCAGAATATGCGGCTGAAGAGCCACAGAGCTACAAAAATATGAAGTTTTGACTGACATTTATGTAAATAAACACAATCTAAACTTAAAAAGTGCTGAAGAGCACAATGCAATGAAAAAAAAAACTAAAGTAGACCGTATGAGCCTAAACGTCTTTCAAGAACTTAACCTTCACAAGACAGGATGCACGGGGCGTCAAGGCGCGTGCAACGTTAGCTGGACAGAGCAAGACATGAGTAACCGCACTTTATCTACCACCAGAGCAAATTCCCGTGCGTCAAGGAAGTGTGGCTCATCCGTAGGTGTGCCACAACCGCTCCTCTGGCTAACTAGACCCTGATGACGAGTGCCAGACTGTAGCATTTGGCTTAACTTCAGGCAGCTTATTGTCAGTAATCTGATTCCATTCCTCCCGCCAATGACCCAGAAGAGCAGAAGAATTAGGATGAAGGATAAAGGATGAGAAATTAAGGATGAGAAATTAAGGATGAGAAATTAAGGATGAGAAATTAAGGATGAGAAATTAAGGATGCAGCAAGAATTGGAGATCTTTTATCTTTGGCAACTCTCTGGCAGCCTATAGGCACTAAGTCTGTTTGCTCTTTGCCTGAAATCCCGACATGACCTGAGACCAAACACAAGTGAATCCGAAGAGTTGGAACGTGAATTATTATTATTTATGGACTTCCCTAAGATCGAGCAAGACAGGCAGACATATTCTAGCACAGGACGGAAAGCTCCTTTCTCTGTTTTTTTTTTTTTTTTTACCGAACGTCACACAAAAAATCCTTTCATCACTTTAAAAAAAAACCTCTTTCTTCTTAAGGCAACAATCACTCATTCTAGATTTACGCGGCTTCCAAGAGTCGCTAATCATCAAGGTAAGGTTCTCGAGCCTGGAAGCGCAGAGGAAAATTAATGAAACTTAAAAGGTTAAAAAAAAAAGAAGAAAAAAACATTAAAATGGAATGACAGATGAATTGCCGCTCTCGCACTCATTTTCACATATTTCTGCCAGTCAAATTACTAGTTTGGTTTCACTTCTGGTCGCTAATTTAAGGCTGATTCCTGGGTGAAGGAATTCATCAGTAATGCCAAATGTGGATACAGTCGGTAAGGAGGTTTCACCAGGAGCTAGCAAATTCCTGTATACGTTCACAGGATACGTAGGAAGAGTATCTGTTCAACTCTCGGTTTATATTTCACCGTTTGTGCAAGGAATTTCTTGAAAAGAAGCTCTGTCTTTCGCTTCCGAGGTACAGGCCAGTTGATTCGACACCCCAGAATTCTTATTTTGTGTAAGGCAACATTAAAAAGAGGTGTTATTTTTATAGCCCGAGTGAGAATTGGCGTGAAGCCGGGAGGCGAAACAAGCGACCCTTCCACCTTTCGTACTGTATGCCGTGACTGAATTTTGAAAAATTGTGACTGATTTATTTTTTATGTTTACTCTTACCTATATCAAACAAAAATTGCGACCAGTTAGCTTTACATCCAAAATTGCAGCCAAAGGAATTTGTGAACACGGTATTTTTTTTTTTTTAATTTGTAAATATCACACTATTTTAAATTCAAACTACCAAACATTTTAGTGGCCTTCCACCTTTCATACTGTAGGTTGTGGCTGGATTTTTCAAAA
>JAHWFP010117700.1:0-15770 GCA_023313725.1 Lithobius niger | reverse complement strand
TACCGCACTGTCTTCAGAAGCGTGTGTATGGCTCGTACACACGTTGGTCGTTTTGGAAGAAGCACTATGTGATTGAAAATGCGCAACGTTTGTTGTTATCGGGGCAACGGACGGACAACACTGCCCCAAGCTGTCTACGCAGGAGTTCGGAGCACGACTGGAAAGAGATCGGAAGTCCATCCAACCCAGCGCAACTGGTGACTGTTGAAGACAGTTCGGCTCCAAACGTTGCACGCATGATAGCAAGCGGTGAGCAGAACTGCCTTCAACAATTCAGACCAATTCTGGACTCTCGTTAGGGAGTAATGGCAGTCTCTACTTTGAGGCGAAGCTCAATCACACCTAATAGGAACATAGCATTTGCTACCCCCCCCCCCCTCCTTTGTCGGTCGCATGGTTAGGCTTCACCACACAGCATAGACTACATTCCCTCCCTAATGTGGGTTAAGAATTGAACTCTCCCGTTCGCTTCTAGGCCGGTAAACCGCTACGAATTATAGGAGCGTCCTCATTTAGCAATAAAAATATATTAATAAAAATGTTCCTACTATAAAGTTCCTTTAGGTCTTGTACTATCTTTACTTCAGCATATTTTTAGTAATAATTTTTCATCCACCCCTGTGGCCTTCGTCAATAATGCATCCTGTACCTACTGCTCTTGTATCGTTTCAGGGACCGGTCATTATTTATCGCGGGGGGGGGGGGGGAAGGGGAGGCAGAAGAAATTGGGGAGCATGAATTTCTTCGACCCTCTCAGGGATGGGGCTCATACAATTTCCAGGTCCCGTCAAGAGAGGACACACTGACTAAACTGGAAGAAACAAGTCATTTTTGTGGACCTCAAAAACAGCACTTACAGCGATCAAAATTTCTAAAAACGCCTCAGCTTCTGGGGGCGGGGGGGGAGATTGAGGCGTTTTTAGAAATCTTGACTTCTGAAAGTGCTATTTGGCAAGCTCCCCAGACCCCCATTATGTAAGTGTTTACAAGGTTTGGAAGTTATTAGTGCCAGTACTGCAAGTATAGCTTTTACAAAGAATTTTGTCAGAAAGCCTTGGCACCTGGTTTCTTGGCTTCTTCTGTCTTGCAGATGTTGACTAATGACTATGTTACGGATGTGGGCATACAAGCAAACAGTGTGTTCTTCATACTTGTTGTATGAATCTCGACAAGAGATTGGTGTTAAGGAACATTTTATAGAACATTTTTAACCCAACGTGGCTTTTCGTTAAAAACGAGACTCGTTTCCTTACAACTAATGGTAACTGTCGGTGCGGAGAATTATTTAATTTTGTTACAGCTCTAACTTTGGGTACAGGAAATCATATGCAGACATTCTCAATAGGTATATTGGGGGGTTAACATTATTTTTTGACCTTGAGCGAGGCGGTCAACTTTTTTTAAGGGTCTCGAAGGGGGGGGGGAATCATCGTTAATTTGGAGGTCACATTTTCATTACTTCCGCCCCCCCCCTCCCGGCCATAATTAATGACGGGTCCCTAAGGGAGCCGAACCCAAAATGGGTTACTGCTCCACCATAGACGACTAGAGGGGTATTTAGCTGAAGAAATCCAGTGGAAAACCAGAACCTTTAACATACACAATCGACACGAGCACGAGCCAGTACAGGACCCGTCTCTTACGTATTGCAAGTGGTTATTCAAACACTGCAGTGGTGCAGTACCGCTGCTGCCCTCTGTTGCCGAAACAGAGAACAAAACATGCCACGTCGTATCAAGCCAAACCAAACAAGGAAAGCACAAACCATACAGCAGCGATACAAATAATTATAAAGTTGTATTTAAAAAAAAATAAAATAAAGAAAGTTGAAAGTAATTAAACTGAAAGCCCAAATAAAGGCCCGATGCACACATGCGTTTTTTCAACGTACGTTGACACTGCGTTGACGCTGTGTTGACGCTGTGTTGACGTTAGCAATCAATGCACACACGACCGTGAAGTACGCATCTATGCATGTGCGCATGTGCGCATGTGCGCATTCGGCCGCTCTCCACTTTGCCAACCCCGTGTACAAAAAATTATGTTTTGAAACCAATGAGACATAATGTTTTTTTTTGTTTTTTTTTTGCCTGCTTCATGTACAAAAAATATATTTTCCAAACCAATGCGTCGATATTTGGTACATTCATTACAGCAGTGACATTTGCCGCCATATTGGCACCAGTATGGGTTTTGGAGGGCATAACTACAAGGTGCGCTACATAAAAATGGAGCGGAAAAACAACGGAAGAGCGGATTTCTTAGACTTAAAATAACGTTGTTTTCTCCAACAACAAATATCGCACGTTTTAGGTCTAAGAAATCACACTTCACAGCATCGGCTTCAGTATGACGCCCTTCTGTTTCTCTCTGCAGTGCCCCTTGCAGCTAATCCATTAAGGCTCCAGCATAGAGTTATATACAATAATACTACGTCGTGTCACTGCTCTGTACTGATTTAATAAGACGTACCAGGGGAATATATGTATTACACATCCTCTGCATATTAGCTAAAAAATTCGGGTACGTTCTTTAATTACTTCCTAATGAATCATCAATAATTTCTGCAGCAACATTTCATATTTCAGGCCAGTTCTTTACTCACCCAATAAACAATTCCATGTCTATTTCTTCGAAATTGGACGCCATTTTCGGTAACGCTTTTGCGATAAATGACGGATGTGTGAACCGCTCAAGTCACGCAAGGTAATAAGAGACCGGAGAAGCGTTGGCGTTAACGTTGCGTTGCCGAGGGGAGGTGCGTTGCAAAACGAACTCACGTTAGACGTGCGATGACGCAACTCGACGGAGGTATGTGGTCACTACCCAACAGTTGTCACTTAAGCCACACGGCAAATGCGGTAACGCAGCGTCAACGCACGTTGAAAAAACGCATGTGTGCATCGAGCCTTAATGGAAACAAGGGGAAGAAAGAGGTAGTGAGAAAAGCTGTCATGAAGATGCCCCAAACTAGTAAATAACTAGAACTCGGGATTAAAGGTACATTCCTCCCAGCGCCATTTTTCTCGATCCTCTATATCAAGTACGACCCCCAAAGGTTTATTTACTTACCGTTAGTCTTTCCCTTGCTAAAACACCGTTTTCAATTTGTGGCGTCTACGAGATTTTCAGTTGAATATTAGGGAACTATATTTACTGTATCCTACACGTATATGATCCTTTGCGCGCCTACAATAACCTTGAAGCTTCATCTGTGTGCGCGCATGTACTAATTTTAATCGTTTGCTAATAATTACTATGAGATCAAAAATCTAAAAGACTAATGCGACAAAAATTAAAATTAATTATGCCAATAGATCGCCGAAGAAAAATTGTAATATACTAACCTAAAAAATTATAAATCATGATGTTAAAATACGAAAATCTTTCCGGTTTGTGATGACACAATCTTTAACTTGATGCTGTTTCGTATCCTATTTATTCCCAAAGCAACTGAGATAGTTGCTACGTTCCTCGCTGCGAGGAACACAGCTAATATTTCAGTTGACCTTGGCGATGGTAACATGCGCGGAAGGGATCTGCGCGTGGCTGTTATAAGGCAGGCGGAATGTTATTAAGGCAGGAGGAATGTGCCGTTAAATTAACATTGAAGAAGTTCACATGGGTGAATGAAAGAAAGGGCACGCGTGCTGAGAAAAAACGGACACTCAAACGAATAGGACACTATTAGACATTAGTAGACATTACTTCATGTCCGGTGATGTGACCACCTTAGCCAAAGTTTTTAGTATCAGCCTCAGCCCTATTTTGGAATTCGCCATTCCTGTCTGGTCTCCACACTTAATCAAAGACATAAAACACGTTGAATCAGTTCAGAGAACTATTGTAAAATACCCTGCGTGGTTGCAAAACCTTATTTTATACGCAGCGTAAAATACTTTGGTCTTGAAGCACTAGTTGTTGCATACTGACCTCTGTCTTAACTTTGCTAAATTGAGGGGGGTTTGTGGATAGTGTTGCACAGTTAATCTTTAAAATCCGCGGTAATACCTACACTCGAGGCAACCCTTTTAAATCAATGTCACTGTGTTCAGAAAGGACTGTACGAAATACTTCTTTTCAAACCGTATGGTCGATTCGTTGAACAGCCTTCCATCTGGGGTGGTAAACTCGACAGTCTAAAAAATGTTCAAGCGAAACCTGGAAAATGTCGACGCAACTTCCTTCCTGGAGTGTTTTTCATTCATTTGTATTGTCATTTTTTTCTTTTTCTTTTTAAGACTAACTAATGGGACTGGTGTTAGTGGAGGGCATTCATATATTTCATTATTTTCAGTTACCAATTCTTCGTAGCAGTAAAATCTAATCATATCTTATCATAAGGTCTTAGATGTTTAGTTAATCTTTCAGGGCAATTTTAACTAAAAATTAATTTGGGAAAATACCATGAATTTTATGTTTCGAATTGTGGTCGTAGCTCAGCGGTGGGAGAGCTCAGCCTGAGGAATTAATCTGGTCGATGACTGGAATGGGGATTCTGGTAAAGTCTCCGTCAGACTGTGCCGGCCAATGTCTTGCGAGAGTCTACCATGCTTTTCTGCGGCTATGGGATCTGCTCTGGCCTGTTCTGAACAAAATCGACCCACTGCGGTGATTGGTGGTTTCCCATCGCCTCGCGTCTTTCTTCTTCAAATACGTAAACTAAAGTTTAAAATTGAGCTGGTTCATTCATAAGAGTATTAGTTTGCTTTTGATGGTTTATGGCTCCAAGAAACTAAGATGAAAATTAGACAAATACCGTTTTTGGGTATAGTAGTGAAAAACTGGATCAAAAAAGACTATGGACTTTTCTTAGATTTTTTGTCGGATGATGCAGGGCATGACCAACGCCAGTAAATCTGGGGGGAAGGGTTAATGCGTAATTTTCCTTCCTCTGTCTGGTTAACACGTAAGATCCTTTCTCCCCTTCCCTCAATAAACGAGAACTACATTACAAGCTCCTTTTAATTTTGAGGACTTTTTTTTAATTTATGTCACGAAAAAAGGAGCTATACCGACGAGGAAGGATGCACACTGCATAATGCACATACCCCAGGAAAAACTGAAATTTTTCTATAGATGCTTGCATATTTTTGTTTCCGTCTACAAGTAATTTTCTTGGTTCGCCCCTGCATTCGTAAGTCCTTTTGATTGGTTTTTAACATGCTGTTTTGTCAGTGGAAATTCTGGCCAACCCCACCTTTTCGCTCATCGCTTCTTCCTTAACGTTAATGCATAGGTTGGTTTGTTAAAAATTTCGGCTGGAGATTTGGGGCCATTGGGAAGAAAATACATGACCTTGACAGCGGTTATTGCTAGTTGATGAATTCTGGGGACAAGTTTTTTTGTTAGTTACTTTTATTCTAAATGTAAAAAAACGAATTTGGCTCCCACTGTTAGTCATATTTGAGACGGGGGAGGGGACCCCCTTCCCCCCAGTCTGGAATGGCTCTGTGGGGATAGGGGGGGGGAGAAGTTAGGTCACAGCAACAGTTTTTAATTATGGAGGATTTAATGTTTACATAGCATCGTATAAAGTACCAACAAAATTGCTTTTCTGCCTAGAATTAAACGAGTTGACCTTACTTAAGGTCTACATTCAATCTCCTCTAGCCTGTGAATTGTACTTACCCGCGTCGCTATCCAGTGCAGAGTCCCAAATATGAAAGTCACTGATCCTTCCACTGAAGCCATTGTCGACGTTGTAAGTAACAGCGTAGTATTTAACCAACAAGAAATTATAGTAAAAAGCGTAATCTTGCTTCTGGCCGAGAACCAGGGTACCTTTTTTGCCGAGTGAACCTTTTGCGTTTAGAGGCTTTTCTGCAGTAGCTTTGAGCCTTCCATTGACGTACAGTTTTACAACTCCAGTGTAATCCCACGTGAGACACAACTGCGTCCAGTCGTTAGTTTTGATGCCAACATCTTTGAAAACTACGTTACGCTGTGCAAGGTAGAAAGCGACCCAGTTTCCATCTGCGTTAACCTTCACCATCAGCTCATTGTCGTTCCCATTTGCTTCGGATGAGTACGAAACTACGGTCATGCTATTAGAGGCCTTTTTAGCATCAACGTAGACGGCCACGGAGACAGTTAAGTCAGTCTGACCTCCCATGCCTTCCGCAGCACTGACCAGGACAGCTCGTGGTTTGTGCGGATCCGTGACGAAGACGAGGTCATTGCAGTAGACGGGAAAGATGGCGCACGTTAGGGTTAAGATGATCGAGGACACCCTCATGCTGCAGTGTTTTAGTTTGTTCGATACCTCTGAGGTGAATGCAAACTGGAGCTAGTGTGCTCAAAACGTTTCATGCACCTTACATACAAGTGACTCGTGTCAAGTTTGCTGGTTTATTCCTGCTATGATCAACAAAGGAAATGTCCTTGTGAAATTTTAGTTTTCCTTGTTTGGGGCAATACATTTTTAATCAATGGGAACGCTGTCGCCAATTGTATTTATTAATGATTCATAAACTAGTGAACAGGACACAAAGGGCTTTTGAGACTGACGTATTCGCCAGAGATTGGCAGGTGACAAAAGACAGTGACACCACCTTTTTGCAGACTGCATGAGACTGCGCAATAAATAACTCAGACTCAGAAGTTCTCCGCAAACAACTGATTTTACCTGGGAGGAAATTATGTGACAAGAGTCACTCTGTTAATTAACGACCAGTTGGAGTTAACGAGAAACGACCAATCACATGAAATTATATGAAGCATTGTCTCTCCTGGAGGCAGTAAGGTCACACACGTTTGTGAAAATACACGAAGTTTTTAATTTTCGAAAGGCATAGCCTTTCTTGGTCACAAGGAACACGAAACATTCAATGCAAAACTAATAATAATCGCACCAACCTCTGTGCGATTAGGCCGGGTTTACGCAACGACTCGCCTTTGCAGTCTCGCAGCTAGAATTTAATCACAATGGCAAAGTTGTCGTTGCCATGGTAACAAAGCTATCTGGATTAGCTAAATCCGACGTCGTTTGAGTAAATGCTTTAAGTCTTATAATCCGTGACAATAAGATAAAGAATTCCTCCTGACGAAATTTTTACAGCCACTTCCGAACTAGGATTATTCAGTGTTTTCATTGCGAGTCGACATAGCTAAAACCGCCGCCATGTTGGAATTTCAGATGATTTCTAGCTTCTAGCTGCGAGAATGCAAAGGCGATCCGTTGCGTAAACGCGATCTTACTCCATGGAACTAGTAATAATTGTACAGAGGGTGGTGCGATTATTAGTAGTTTTGCATTGAATGTTTCGTTTTCCTTGTGTTCAAGAAAGGCTATGCCCTTCGAAAATCAAATATTTCATGTAATTTTATGAACCTGTGGCACCTAACTGCCTCCAGGAGCGGCTATAAGTCATATAATTATCTTCATTTCCACAAAATAATTGATTTTTGGGACAATCCTCACCTAATGGAAGGCTGCTGCTGAAACTAAAACTAAAACAGTAACCTAAATGCACAACAGCGTGGAAATATTATGACTTCAAAATGCGCTAAACCATTCGCAATGGCTGTTTGTCGTGACGTCACCATGAGTTCGCCAATGACGAACGAGAACAACGGCTGTTTGGCCGTCTGATTGGACTAGCCCAGTCACATGATATGCACGTCACAGCAAACAGTCATGGCGCATGGTATAGTGGTTTCTGTACCATTTTGTCTTTTCTAGAAGGAAGACAATTGATGTTTAAGACAAGGGGTTAGGTTTAGACAGGAGAACATGAGGGGAAAGAGAGGCGAACTCTTATTCACTGTACTCTAGTAGACGTGATGATCGATTCACCACTTGGAACTGGTGCACCTTGCACACATTCACTGAACGCAACAGTCAGTGAATGCTTGTAATTGTAGTTGGAACATCGTTGTGTAGCACAAAAGACAAAGATAATTCAATGTCGTTTCGCCTTACTTGTTTCATTATTAGGGCCTGTGGCCTGGTATAGCAGTTGTAGCTAGTGTATTCCACAAGTTGAATACAGTGCAGGCGGGCCTAAGCACGACCTTGCTCCAAGGATGTGCAGACACTCAAAGAAATAGTTCCAGTATCATTGGGAAGCAGAAATACGTTAACGTCTTCAGTGGTGCTACACTTTAGAAAGTTGATTAGATATCACATCTTCCAAGACTACACGGGGCCCTGGTGGTAGTTGAAGCTACTAATACCTCTGATAATGCTTCGCCTTTAATGCAGCATGAAGTCAAAGCATTATCAGAGGTATAATTAGTGGCCACAACTACCACCAGGGCCTCTGCGTAGCCTTGATAAAGGTACAATGCGATCTTTAGTCGGCTTTCCAATTATGGTGGTGCATTTACAACTTCAAAAAATTGAGCTTGAGTTTTGTGAATTTAAAATGAGGTAACGGCCTCATTTCTGAACCAACGCCGACACATGATTGCAACACTGAACATAAGGATTAATAAAACAGGGATTCTGACTTGTTACTTTTCTTTCGAAATCATCGCGGTGTCGCATACAATCACATCATGACTACGAGCTTGGTGTTCATTGAATACATGCTGGGGGAAGGGAGGGGGGGGGGGATTCTCGAACGAAAGGAAAAGGGCGGAAGTATACATATTACCATGTGTGCAAACTGGCTGTGTTTTAATTGTTGAATATCCTACAGACTCGAACCTAAATCGTAGTCTTCTCACATCTATAAACCAACGGCTTTACCAAGTGAATATATCAAGGACTTTTCAAAAAGCCTTACAAGGCGGATTATTTTGTAGTGCACACGTTTGCCAAGTTGGGTGTTATAATCTGCCACTGTAGGACAGAGCCTCAGTACTACGTCAAGGGCCTACAAGGGCCTACAAGGTTTTTGTTAAACCGATCTTAGAGTATGCCAGCCAAGTTTGGTCACCAGCACTGTTGGGCGACATTCAGCAGATTGAAGCAGTCCAACGGAAATTTACAAAATCGTTGCCTGGTATGCGTAATTTTACTTACAGTGAGCGGATTCTGCGGCTAAAACTTGAATCACTTGAATTCCGGCGACTTAAGTCTGATCTAATTTTGGCATTTAAAATTTCGTATGGATTGGTTTGGGTCAATTTGCTTTTCTGGGACCAGAACATAGAGGGACGAACTCGAGGTCACTCTTTCAAATTACAAATCCCCAAATTCCGTTTGGAGTGCCGACGACATTTCTTTTCGGTGAGAGCTATTGGGGCTTGGAATTCGCTCCTCGAAGCGGCTGTCTCCTCAAAGAACGTGATTTCCTTTCGTCGTCGCCTTAGCGAAATAAGTTTGTCCAAACTTTTACGACGTTTTTAACACTCGGTTAATATTATTGACGATGGACCCCAGTGGTCTCGCATCCAGCCACATCTATGCGTCAATTTCACTAGTTGGGTTGGCGATCGCACCGATCCTTGCCTTCCCGTTGCTCCAGCAACAAAATGTTTATTAATTAATTAATTTATTTATTTATTTACTGTTGAACACTCCTTGTGCACTCCACTCACGTAACACAACTGTTGTAGAAGATTTATTTCCAAAACAGGTAAATATTATTGAACATAGAAATAAACTGTTGTTTCCAGTTCATTTAACAGTAAAAGTGTAGGTATACTTATAAGTCGAAAATTGGTCTCAATGTGGAAATGGCTTTGTACAGTAAGGTGTCATATGCCTTTTATCATCACATATAAGCCCCCCCCCCCTCCCGTTAGCAATCGTCACAGGTAGCCGAACCCCCTCCCCCCTTCCTGACGACATAGTACGTGAAATCCCGTAAATTAGCATCAAAATCGCAGCGCAGCCTGAAAAAAATGGTATGGAAAATGGAATTTCTGAGCTTGGAAAAAGACTGGAATTTGGTTTATAGAATGACGTACGAACCCTGTACGCAAAATGTGCCAAGTAATTTTTCCTAGGAATACAGAAAATCGTATATCAGACCTGTTGCATCCTCCAGGTGTGTTAGTGGACCTATCATTTTTATCTCCAAGGGTTGCTTAATACAACATTGAAGTCGCAATCCTTTCCGTCGGTAGGAACTCTCTAAAAACATTACGTTGTTATCCCAGCAGTAATTTATTTTCTAGCATGTTCGTAGAGTAGGTTCCTACGCTCCTCTCCATTTCTTGCTAGCAGTTATTACTAATGAGGTATTGCCAATCCATGCTCTGACTTTGATCACAGGTGTTATCGCGAGGTTAACGAGGAAAAGCCGAGTGTGATTTATCACACCATCACACCTGAACAGTGATTAACTGATTCCTCATAACACCTTATGTAATGTCGCCAGATTTTCAATTAAAATGAGAGGGAAGTTAATTGGAGCGTAGCTCCGCTATGAAGACACCGCACTGTAATCTCAGACCGCGCATTACGCGAAAACCACAAGGACTATCAAAACCAAACTTTGCATCCAGTAACATGGGAGTCCGGACAAGGTTTATCAAAAGAAAAATCCGGAATCGGACATGGGGTTGAGGAACCATCAGGGTGACAAAATGGACCAATAGCAAGAGCCAACATCAAAACAACAACGAGACGCGAAGCTGTTTCCAATTGTTCAAGGAATCAGATTCTTTAAAGATTGATTGTTGATGATAAACAGGCGGTGTTAGGCGGTAATAAGCCAACCTCAAGATATTTTCACTTTTCGTCGACCGATTTGGACGTTTGAGCACACCATTTTCACGGTATTTTCATCACCTTTCCAATGGCCCAAACCCTAAGCAGCTGTCTCTTATTGTGTACAAATTACAAGGCAAATCCGATCCGATCCGATTGACAGCCAAACAGCAACGAAAGCGGAGCCTGCTCCATTATGTCGGCAGTGGAACTGACGACGGCCTATAATATTTACCAGGAATTTAAGGGCAGGATTCCTACGTCTTTCGTGCACCTACCTATTCATATACCCTATGCCTACATGAAAACTCAACGCCAGAATTTCTTGCATGTCGCCATGAGGGGGTTAGTGGTCTTTCTCCTCTGCAAGTCAACATTAGAATGAACAAGGGGAAAAAAAAAACGGTTGTGAGCAGTTTTAAATGGTCAATAGATGCTCCAAATTTGACAAAGGAATTGTTTTGATTTTTTTCTATGCTCTTTCATGGATGTTTACCGAAGATCTGTCTGCTTCTTCTTTCCATGCCAGTCACCAAATTAAGGCAAAAAATCGACAAAGTAGCCACTATAAGCAAATATTCTTGTTTTAAATTACCGAAATCGCTCCTTTAACACTTCTAAAAGGTGAATGGAACCTCCAGTTTTGCTGATACAGCCTTTTTGTGTTTAAAAAAAATTCATCTTTATTAATAAAATCGAGTTGTCGCGTCAGATGGACGCAACGAGACGGCCACACGACGGACGGCCGCAAGTAACCAACCGGATCAACAGTCGTGGCGCCATCTCTTGATAGTCAACGCAAGCGAACGAAGCAATATCAAGGCCCGCTGAGATAGTAGCTGTGCTCAACTACAGGCCTGTCACCTTGCTTCAGTGTCGTCCAGTACCGTACGGATTGAGAACCCAAAGGAATTTGTATCTGGACTAAGTGAATGTGTGAAAAGCCCTCAATATGCGCCAGATCTCGCAATTTGATCGTTACCTTTACGTGTTTAAAGTTTAAAGCATAAATTTTGTTCAGATACTAATCGTCATGCCGTACGGTACTGGACGACTGCTGGCGTGTCTGTCACTAAACAGAAGCAAGCTGACGGGCCTGGAGTGGAGCGCAGATACTATTTCAGCGGGCCTTGACCAATATGCACGACCGGGATGTAGTGGGCTATACTTGCGTGAATGTAGCACGCACCGTTGTCTTAGCATTTACGGCAGTTATCGTTCGATGCCTACAGTTATTATTTACGACACGTCAGTTCAAGCTGTACGGATTTGTTAGCAGTTGTGTTGTAAACAAAAGACAAGTTTTAAGTTTAAAAAGAAGCAATCGGGATTTTGAGTACGAAACTGTTTTAGCAAAAAAAAAATGCTTGGCTATTTCAGTGACTTGGGTAATCAACGTGGTAACTGCATAGTAATTACAACACCCGTGGTAATCAGGGACGTGCACACGGGGGGGGGGCTCGAGCCCTTGCCCTCATGGCAAAGTGCCCTTTTTTTTTTCTAAAAAAAATGCCCTTTTTATGGAAGTGGTGGTGTAAAAGAGCCTCAAAAACGCAAAAAAGACAATAACTGCTACGAAAGTGGTGCAAAGAGGTTAAAACAGCAAAAAAAAAAGAGGATCCCAGAAAAAAGTAAGCTTGCCCCTGCCCTCTCGGGGGGCCGTGCACGTCCCTGGTGGTAATTACAAAACCCGTGCGTAGCACGGGCTTACATCTAGTATAGTATATTAAGAACGTGTTTCCGGTGGGAGAAGTTCGATATGAGACTTGGTTTAAATGCAAAAAGAAATGTATGAAGTAGGGGAGGGCGGGCAAGCTTTTGGCTCACTTGATCAATGGTGAAAGTAGCGATTAACTATAGAGTAGCGACATTTGCCGCCATATTGGCACCAGATTGGCACCAGTATGGGTTTCGGAGGGCATAACTACAAGGTGCACTACATAAAAATGAAAGGCAAAACAACGGAAGAGCGGATTTCTTAGGCTTAAAATAACGTTGTTTTCTCAAACAACAAAAAGTGCGCGTCTTAGGTCTAAGAAATCACTCTTCACAGCATCGGCTTCAGTATGACGCCCTTCTGTTTCTCTCTGCAGTGCCCCTTGCAGCTAACCCATTAAGGCTCCAGCATAGAATTATATACAATACTACTACGTCGTGTCACTGCTCTATTGCTTACTAAAACTTGAAAGGAATCTCGAAATTAGCAGTGAGACTTATGAGCAAAATTTCATCAAATAGCACAGAAATGGAGCATTAGGAACTCAACGGAGCTCCTTGATAACTTAATTAGAGGGTATACCGTGAATTGATTTTCAGTGTATCCCATTCATATGTCTTGTTAAGAAGAGCTTCTCCAGCAGTTAAAGTGAAGCCAGGTGCAAGCAATAGCTGGGGGATGCAGGTAACAGGAAAAAATTAACAACAGAAATTCGTTGGACAGTTAGCCGATTTCACATTACCAGAAATTCTTTACATATGCCACTTCCAACAAGATTCTTTATAAAGAATATTTCATGCTAAAAATTAAAACTTTTTACAGTGTCGTGTCACCAGTGCACTATTTTACCAACCAATCACCATCCTTGGTAGGAACCACTTTCCAAGTCACCACTTCAATAGTGTCAAATTTTAAATGTCGAAAATTTTTAAGCGTCAATCGAAAATGGCCTTGGATGGTTTAGTTTTAATCATATCAAAGACCAAAACTGGTAAACGGGGCCTTCAAGTTCCGAATGGTTCGGCCCTTCAAAGGAGTGATATCAACACACCAAAACATTCGCCAAGTTAATCGCACCGCTTAATAGTTCGAAGGTTAAATGAAATCTAGAACATTGTTACACATTTGCAACGTTATTGAGGGTCAGATTTTGCATTCAAAGCAGCTTAGCTGGCATTCCTACACGAGTTAATTTTTGTTAGGTGGGCCATTGCTCTTGATTTCGTCACAATTTAAGCTTTTGTACCGCATTATTATTTTTATCCAAGCACCTGAAATGTGCCCAACTATGCTAAAGTATATTAGACACTAGCGCTATGGCGACGCGCTACAATGATTTACAACCTCGACAATTGAATTGATGTGATATTTGTTGTGATGAATGTTGCCAAAGTTGGCACGACACACTAGCGTGTGTTTAGATTTGGCTAAATGTAGGAAAATGTTAATGTAGAAAATAGGCAAGAGTAATTAAAGCAAATAAACGTAACAGTATGTGAAGGTGTTACAGTTGTTTGGAAAACGACGACCAGAGCGACTATGCAACTTGTATCTTGCTGAAAAACGCAGGTGGATATTAAATGGCATTGTGTTCAGTGTTCTTTTTTAACGCGACTGAGAGAAACACTACCTTAAAAATAAAATATCTGCACTTCGTTAAAAAAATAGGGGGAAGATATATTTCTGGCAACGTAAATGAATTCATAATGGCATATCTCATAAAACAGTTCCATTTTCTTCTTCAAGGTTTTTTTAAGTACTGTTTATTGATCAGCACATAATCTTCTTCTTCAACGCCGTCTTTTTCGTACTTGAACTCTTCTTCTGCCATGCATTCCAGTAAGTAACTCCTCTCTGCCCAAACATCTTTTTAGCTTAGTCCCATTACAGACCCCAGTATAATGAAAATGTCTTTGCCAACTCAAACGACCCTATTGTTAATGCGAGATGTCATCTGAGGTACAAAATGTTGGTTTCCACCTTTAAAGGTTTGGGAGGTCTTTACACCTTCCTATATACCTAACAAAGTTGTGTTCAGTCGAGTAGCGGTAAACAAAATCATACAAAAACCCAATAAAGGTAAAGACCCATCAAGTTTTTGCCATAGAAAGTAGTGATATCAGAGCCAAAATGGCTGCCACCAAGTTTGTGGTCCGAACCGTGATCACTCAAGCTTAACTGACAACACCGAGGTGTCAGTTAAGGATGAGTGATGGTTGAAACGGAAACTTAGTGGCAGCCATTTTGGCTCTGATATCATTACTTTCTAAGGCAAAAACTTTAGGGCTTTTAGTTACTGGTTATGCCGATATCGTCCCTTAAATGTGTAGCAGACAGCGGGGGAGGTGTTATAAAAAAATCTAGGAGTGATTTTCGCTCGAGCTCCCGGGTTCAATAGCGGGGTCTTAAGGCCGCTGTTGAGTCCGAGAAAAAAGGGGGGTGGGGGTGGGGAGTTAAGTTAATCCTGGAAGACAAGACAAGATAGGTTCATACGCTTTAGGCACCAAATATAATGAACGAACTCAGTCAACCAGAGTAACTACCGTTTACCACATAATTCATTTTAATGACTGTTTAAAGGGCAGGTTAACAGTTAATTCGGGATAAGAATTACAAAAGTGATGAAAAAGCCTAAAGGCTGGATAACAATTCGATTAAATTATTGCGTTGAAAACATAACCCATATAGTCAACTACAGAGTTTTGGGTCCTCACGTAACGAAATATTAACCAGGGCCCTGAGACATCACGTTACGGATCAATATCAAGAATTATAGCGCTACCTTATATATAGCCTCCATACTATAAATCCACGAAGCCGTAGCTCACTAATGTTCACGTTCAGGTCTTCTCCTAACGGACCATCTTAAAGTGACGGGATCAATCTTGGGTCCTCTCGCTACGGAAAGTTAGCCTAGCTCAACCTCACAGTTGCTTCTCGTAACGGGCCGTGACTTTAACCTGGTCATCAGGTAAACTAAATCCGCAAAAGTTTCGTCAACACGTCCAAAAAAATACAATTCGCACAGCTTCAGCATTGAGTAATAAAAATTTTAATTTGGAAGTAAAACGTATATAAACCATTAAAAAGAACCTCTGCTCAACCTGGACGGAACAGGTGACCATTAGGAGAGCCAATCGACCGATCCTCTTAATTGCTTACCTGTTTTTCCCAGGTTAAGCTTAACTTGTTTTTAATCGTTTTTCTATGTTTTATTTTCAACTTAAACATTTTACTACCCTGTGCTGAAATGATTTCGTAGGTTAAAAAATGCGTACAGGGATGAGAAAAGAACACTAAAAAGCACTACGCATTCAACGGGACAAACAGTACCTTATATTTCGAAGCAAAACTTAAAAATTGGCTTCATTTTTCAAAGATAAAAAAAATAAAAAACACAAGGCTAAAACACCAACTCTTCACTCAGCCTGCCATCTTGGTATTGAA
>JAHWFP010117698.1:16058-48988 GCA_023313725.1 Lithobius niger | reverse complement strand
TTTTTGAAAAAATTGTCGTCAGGTGGTGTTGGTTGGTTTACGACATTATCCTCACCAGATTCAGTAACTAATCCATAAGCCAGGAATGTAAAATTACATTTTTTTTGTGTTGCAAGAAAGTAGATGCGAAATGACGCTGAGGCAATCACCTGTATTTTATTTGCGTAAGCAATGCCACACTACAGACCTAAATATATGTACTGTCACACTCCCAACACTGACCGAACGTAGACGGGAAACTAACACAGGACTGTAACAACCGTAAAGCTCACCACCTGAACATACTAATGGTGTGTATAAGAGATTAGTCCATGGTCAGGAAATAATGTTAGTGGATACTTGCCATTTTATTATCGTTGTGAGAACCAAACAAAATGACATTACTTATTTATTAAATCTATACAGAGAGAATTAGCTTGATGGAAACAAGCTAGTTGATAGTGTATGATATTTACCAGCTAATTGTAGGTCTATGCGCCGAACGATAATACCAAAACGTATTATTATGAATAAGCAATAAAAGTTAAAAGTCACTATACATCATTCACAAAAGGGAGGATAAATAAACCGTCATCATAAACTGTTCATAAACTGTAAAACGTGATCATACTACAACAAGAAAAATTGAAAATTAAAGCAAAAGGTGACGGTGCTGGATGGTTAAGTCTTTTGATATAAAGCATGCGTTGTAAAGGTTCTGTGGTGAATCTAGAGATCAAAATGGTGAAGATAAGAGACAGATAACACAGAGATTAATAAAGCGAGTAAAAGAACGAATCATGAATGTGTGAAGCCATCTGTAACTAAGCAACGTAATGAGAAGCAGAGTGACCATGGGACACAAAACAAATCAAGCAAACCATGCCGAGTGGGTAACAAGTGGGTAACACAGGTATGGGAAACGGCATATAGTTGGAGCTAGGCTAAAATAATAACAACACAAGTAAATAATAGTTTAAAATTTATATCAACGCAATGAAATCTTTGAAAAATTCTTGAAAAATAGACAAGTAAAAGTTGTCTGTTAGTTACGCAGGCAGCTAGTATCTGAATCGAATATGGCAGAAATAAAATTGTTGACTACAAGCTGAGGCATGACAAATCTAAACTGTACGGAAATATATAAGAAAAAATAAAATAAAATTCGGACATTCTCTTTTGAGATGTTGTAACTTAGTCATCAAATGTAAAGGAAGCAGCGAGAACTAGAAACACGCTCGAAGCACGTGACTATTACATGCGTCCTTGACCTCAAGGTGACAGTCACGCAATCACCCAACTCTTGGCAGGTGACAAGGATATACAAAAGAATCACTGAATATATAAGCCCATGTGTCTCTTCATCGACATCTGACCATGAACCTGCTATTCTAAGTATGTAACCCATAAATTAAGTAGATAGAGATTAATTTTTCTTCTGTAAGCACGAATACCTCTTAACTTAAAGGACAAGTTCACTCATTTTCAGTAGTAAATTACGAACCTATATCTTTTTATAAGCACTAGTAATTGTAAGTGTAATGGTGTGAAAGTGTGATGTTTGAAAGTGTGATGGTCAACCGCCAAGGGTACCATCTCTGAACAGAATAGATAAGTAATGTTCAGAAGAAAGAAAATACTTGATAAATTGTATGAAATGTTGTATGTAACGCATTTCTATATCATTCGTTTTGAATAAGGAGTTCATAAAAGACTAAAGACCGTAATTTACAAGTATGGTATGTTATTCAATCGGTTCAAATTAGACAGTTCAATTCACAAAACGGGTTCTTGTCAATACGCTGTCATTATGACTGGCATCTAATATACATTAAGTGTGAATAATGGCTACATTAGTTCGAGACATGTTGAAACTCGTATGACAGCCTGAATTAAAATTTAAAACCCCAAGATATCGTTTACAGCAGCTAAGGGCGTTGATATTATCAAAAACTCAATTTTAAGTCCTAATGAAAAACATAAAAATTATTGACAGATGACTAATGACGACTGACACAGGACAATGCGAGGGTTGTAGTGAATCCCAAGTAAAGCTGTGAGACGCAGCCGACTTTCCTTCGCTCAATACTAGTCTTTAATGAGAACTGATTGTTTTCATAATCGCCTGCTTCGTGGTTTATCTAACATCATTAAAATCGTTCAGTGTGTTTATTTATTTGTGTAAACATTTATTCCTCTTGAAATAGTGGCGTCGCAAATTGGAGAAAGGGTTCGGAAGAAACGAAATTTCTCCGAACTTCTGTTAGTTGTATTCTTGAATTCAAATTGAGGTCCTAAACGCTCCAAATTAACGAAAAATGACTGTTTGCAACATTCAGCAACAATATCACAACAAAACATGGCGTCAACAATTGTAGATCAAATTTTTTTTCGTTCAAACCTCGAACTTTACGGGAACGTCCAATAACAATCGTCTGGAGGCAACATATCAACAAGGAGTAAGTACATTAATAACTGGTTGTTCCTAGTAACAATTAGCAAACACGCAACTTTATTTACAATTTTATTATTTGTTTTAAACTTGGAGTGTTGCATCAATGTTGCTGTTCGTGGATAGGTTAAAGGTGGGGGGGGGACAAAGTGAACTTACCAGTGTGGGCGTTTAGGGGTGGGGTGGAAGGGTGGTGGGTTCTGGTTGTGGGGGGGAGATGAAGCAGGGCTCAAGTCAGCATTTATAAAGCTTTAAATAGCTGAATTTCATGTAAGACTGACGTTTTTCTTTATCCAAGCCTTTGGGCGTGTACCAGATTCTATTTGTTATATTTGTTAATATACGAATTGCAGAGATTGTCTCCTCGAGCGAAGAGAGACGACGCCAATAGAGCGAGCGAATCGAGCGATGTGGCTACTTTTTCATTGATAATGTTATGTTAATAAACAATAGCTATTAGTGTAAAATAGGTGTCAGAGCTTACAGTTTTATTTTGTTAAACATCGTGTAAAACAAACAAGACACGATGTCATTGTTCCTAGTGCTATGATTGTATCTGTATCTGTATGAAAATACTCTGTATCTAGGAGCTGACGTATTTGTGCAACTAAGCCAAATCGAGCGTTTCGTAAGAGTCCATGTACGAAAATATAACAAGGATGCCCTCATTTACAGCCCAAGAAGCTATGGTGTATCATTTATAATGAAGACTTGCTGGAGAATCCTTTCTGTACAATTCGTGAATAGGCTATCACAGTTGGTAGAGGACGAACTAGCATTTTATTCGCATTGCTGAAAGTAGGTTTCATGTATATTTATCTGCCCTCCGGGAAGGTAGTAAGATTCAGACTGTTATACAGAAAACGGATCGAGCTCTCAGTTTGTCATTTCGCTTGAAGCCTCGGATGATATTGAAGAATTCCATGAAACTATTCTTTATTATAAGAAGATCGAGGGAGTGAGAAGTGAGTTCGTCGTCTGCTCGATTGAGTTTATTGTTGGTCCAAGGCTGGTTATCAAAGAAATTTCAATAGTGTCTCTTCACGTCGAATCGCATTTTCGAGTCAAAATTCCTAAACTTGCCGTGACACGTTCTCTGTGCTTTAAGGATAGACAGATGGTATGGGTTTGTGAGAATATACTTCATAATGATAAATACACAAATGGACCTTATGACACCCACCTTAAGTTCGAACTACAACCAAAACTAAATTGTTCGTTAAAGGAGATATGCTCCTAAAAAAATATTTGTAACACGCACGTTGTTTCAGGTGTGAGACCTAAGCCTGCATCCAAAAGCACCAATATTCTTGTAAGACCATACTTTCATGTTCAGAAAATATCAAAAGTCCTTCAGAAAAGCCTCCTTGAACACGCAGGATTTTTTTAAATTTAAGTCTTTCCTGGATACTAATCAAATAAAGTTGCTCGATAATCAACTGTCTAGGTTCGAAGTTTTAGCAGTGTAAAAGGAAGCAACTCGAAGAGCATTCGATTTTTTGTTCATTCAATTTTTTGTTCTCCACTTTTCAACACTTGACCATCTTCATTTCCATTCCAATTTATTCAAATAACACATAGCAGTGTTTATACCCAACGATGCCTAATTCAGTTGTTCAAACAGTGCAATATTAACTACCAATATTATTCGAAAAAAACCAAACCACGTTCGAAAAGAATTTACTAGAGTGCCCACAAATCCAAGATATTCTGTGTTTATATTCTCTGAAGCTCCTCACAGGCCTTTAACGAGAGCCAGGACGTGATGTCAGCTGATCTGGTTTATGTGACGAATTTAGTGGAATTCAATAACGGTTTTAACTGGTTGCAGACATTAATTTATGTGTTTGCTGAACATGCTTAGTAGTGGCTCTAAAGTGTAAGAACGGGATTAGTGTATTGGTACTGTAGATGATTACTTAAGGATCAATTAAGGTACTAACCATTCAGCAGGATTCGGTTTTAACCCAAGCCAATTCCCTAACTTACCTGAGAAGGAAGAACTCACCGTTCATACGAAATTCCCTTTTAAAGGAAGGACGAATACAGTCATCTAATCTGCGTACATTCTAATAAAATCCAGCCGCAGTTAGTTGGCAATTCTCGAGTGCCATTACTGAGGATTTCACATGTTCTCGGGGAAACTGAGGAAGTGACAAACGTTTGAGTTTTGTAAACTCCATAATTTTCCATTACAAACATTTTCTTTTCAATACACATGATAGATCTGAGTTACAATTTAAGCAGACCTCTAGAATTGGCAAGAAACCACAAACAGGGTGGGAGGATTTTGTATAAATTAGGGATCGACCGGGTCCGGGTAAATACCCGACCCGGTACCGGGTAATGCTATTTTTGACCCGGCTTGGACTCGGTAAAAATTCGACCGAGTACGAACAGGGTAATCATTTATTTTCATAGTTTCATTTATACCTTCTGGATCCCCCTACAACTACTTGCACTCAATAGATATTCATTAATGTGCACAGAAAAAATCGGATAAATTGCTTTAATAGTTTCGGAGAACCAATTTTTTTAATTACGGGCTGTAAACAAATAAAACACAGACTAACAAACCTCCATGAAAATGAGAAAACGCGTCCGTAAGTCGGCAATAATTACGCTAAAAAAGCCTTGTTCCCACCTGATAAGCGATAGTGTGAAGGTTTATTGGTTCCTTTTCCATTTTAGTTGGCGACTAAGGTGCCTGAGGTTGGCGCGAATGACCAAGCTGTCGACGCGCCATTAAGCCTCATTCCCCCCCCCCCCCCCATTTTAGTTGTACACCGCAGCTGCTGTTTTAATTTTTTAATGTTGTGAAACATCATATTTCTCGTGATTTTCAACAACGAACTGAACATAAGCGCTCTCGTGAAATCCAAAGCGCGCCGTGGCGGCCATTGTGATATCGTCCGTCAGCCAATGAGAGCGCGCCAAATCGGTCACGTGGTGCCAACTAGCCAATGAGATAACGTGATCTTTCAATTGCTTTGGAAAGGCAGCTTGAGACCGCCAGAAAGAGCCTCTTACATTCCATCTGATTGGCCAATGGCGAGAAAATATGTTGAGCGGCACGGATAAAGGTGAATTCCATCTATTTTTTTAATGAACCCAAGATGGCGGGGTTGAATCAAATTGGTTCGATCGCTACCGCTGTCAAAAATTATCAATTTTTTTGTTCTTGAACTACGGAAAAAGGAATGAACACCACATTTTTGCAGTTTTTAGTGAGACTGCACTCAACTAAAGTGCTTTTTTTTTTTATAAAAGTATAGTCATCGTTTACAACGTTTTGTTTACAGAAATTGATGCACAACATATCGGGTAGCGAATTTCAGCTTTTCTCATGTCAATATTTTGGCCGAAAATCGCTTTTTTCGACCCGTACTTCCCCATAAAAGTTTCGACATATAAACGTCGTTACTCCACTTGGGCCACATCGTTGCTTAATAGGTTAAAGCCAACAAAGGCCTATTGGGAGAAAAAGTAACCAAAATACATTTTATTTTTCATTTCACTTTATTATTAAAAAATTTGGAACATTTGGTCAATTAAATTTTTGACTTCACTTTAATTAATAACGTAAAGTTTATAATTAAAAAATGTGGACGAAAGAATTACTGGTGTTTTACAGTTTTTTAAAGTTGGTTTCGTCCTTTTATTTGCTTTCGCTCATTGTTATAGTATGCGCAATACAAAACTGAACGAAAGCAAAATGAAAATAGTGAAAGCAAAAAAAAAAAAAGAACGAAACCAAAGTAAAAAAAAGCTGCATATTAAACATAAAGCAAAAATCGAAAATCTACGACCCGGTTTTACTAACCGGACTAGGCTCGGTGGATATTCATAATTACTCTGACTCGGCTCGGACTCGGTTTTTTATTACCCGGTCGATCCCTAGTATAAATAGACTATCAGACCCGGCTCTATTCTTACTTATCATCATAAAGAGGTGCACGTCCAGTGAATATTATGTAAATCAGGCGTGGGAGGGATTTCTGTCAACATCAGGCATTAAGTCGAAGAGGGCATGGTTTTGGTTCTGTGTTAAGTTCCCTACGACGTATACCCTTCCCCTTCTTGAAGGCTAGAGGTTCTTTTTGGGGCAGCAAGGCTCATTGTGTTAGCATCAGAGGTGAAGTGCTTGCTAGTAAAAGCTTTAAGTAGTCTACAAAAGATATGTTAATAGAGACTGTGTGTGGTACATCTGGTGATGTCGCTACTAAAATACAAGGATGGAGTGGAAGAAAACGAAAGCAGTAAAAGCCCTACAAGAAAGGATGTAAATGGAGAGCCTGTTAAAACGTGTTTGAACTCTACCTTCCTCTGCCCACCATTTTCAAGGTGGCATTTATCCGCCCCACTTTGTGCGAGTGTTTGCTTAGCCCTCTGGACATATTTTACGTTGTTCCTACGTAGTTGTCTATGCAAAAAACTACACACGTAGAATACAGACACATTGCAAATATTTCAGCAACTGAAGTGTTGAATTTTACAGCACCTAGCTCAAAAGACTATGTGGATTTATCACAAACATTATGTTACCTGAAGCTAAAAGTATCGACATTTAACACCTAATGATAACCCTAACGTCAGTACTATGAATCTATGGCTTCATTATATATTCTGCCAAGCAGATATTACCATCAATGAGAAAGTAACTACAGGAACTAACAACGATTACAGTTTAAATCCTATCTACGAACATTGCTGAATTACGGGAATGGCACCAAACTATATTCCTCATTATGGAAGTCCCTCACTGATCGGAAGAACTGTAACGCTAGTAGGTAGAAGTTTAGCATTCGGGAAGAGTTCATCACGACCTGGTTATTCAACCCAGGCTCAATTTAAAATAACACAAAAATCAAGTTTCATTTGACGCCGCACCAACTCCAGTTCCATCTGTATTTAGCCACAGCCAGTGTGACTGTAATTGTTTGTCATTGGATGACGTGGTTATAGAAAATGAAGTTGCACGTTACATGTCACAAAATGGCTGCGGGAAATGTCATTTTGCCAGAAGTGACATTATGATTGAAAATGACGTCATAGAACGTAAGTCGGCCATGACACCAGAAGTGACGTCATTATGCACAGAAGCTACTGAGCATACCCGGAATTGCGCTAAAACCACTGAAAACACACTACTTTTATACAATATCCTCTATGAAGGCACTGTCACTAGGTTACGTAGTATTAATACCCAGCAGTTTTTCTCTCCACCTATGTCACTTTAGGACTAATTAAAGCAGAAATGTTAAAACTTGATCCAATCTACCAAGATTATAATAAACATAATTGTCAACTATGTAATGTCAAAAACTAAATTAAACAATTACATTAGTGGGCAATGCATATTAATATAAAATAAATTTACCAGTAATAAAAGTAAATTCATTAAAAAATTGTTTTGGATTAGTCAAGTGGAGCCCTAATAATAACAAGCAGCTACAGCAACTGCCTAGTCGCAACCGATCTTCAGTAAAGTGCCACTACGAATGGTGAGGTGCACATCTCTATCACGCATTGTAACAGCTATCTATATATTCTGAAAGCAGTAACCATCGGAATTGCTGATTAATAATGTGTTAGTTTTTAAGCTTATTTTACGTTTTAAGTGTAATTGCCAGATTTTAGGCCTAATTTTTACCTACAACTTTAATTGCGTAAGTAGCAGATAACGGAAATTTGGATTTTATTGTAAGCCTATTCTTTTTTGCAACACGGTGCACTTCCGGGCACACATTTATAGTGTTACAACGTAGCACACAACATATCGTATATAGATCATTGGTAGTAGGGAAGAGAAGGGAGAAATGCTGTTAATGAATCAGCAGTGACTCGTAGCAACTTCACGTAGCCGTGATGACATGATTTTAGGTCTAATTTTCAGTTTTAGGCCTAATTGTCTTAACTGCAGTTTTAATTTCGTAAGTGGCAGATAGGCCTAATGGAGAATTTGGTTTGACGTTAATCCTATTCATTCATGCAACAATGCGACAACTCTAAATAAACGAAGCTAAAATCCTTTGGTTTTATGGCTTCGTGTTATCCTTAGGATTTCAATTCGACGATCAAATTTTATTTTATTTAATTACGTTGAATAAGTCTATTAGCTATAGGGTAGTAACGATGTTAATTTGCCATGTTATTTAACTAACTTTTCACACTGAATCTAACGTTGTAAACCGTGGTCGTCTCTTTCTGGTACAAAGTTGACGGATGGACATACAAAGTCACTGCAATAGTTTTCTTAGCCGGTACGGCTGTACAAAAGAATAAAAAGGCATTACTGTTGAGGTGTTACTTGTAAAATAGTTGGTGCTGCCAGAACCAATCTAGAATTTTAATCACTTTTTTTTCCAGGTTGACAATTTAGTCGGAAAAAAGCTAACAAATTCATAAATCAGTATGTTTCGTACAGTTGGTTCTTTCCAAGAAGAAACTCTTCGATTACTGCCAATCCCAACAGAAAAATCATTTAGTTACAAGTTGTATCGACCTGTGATTTTATTAGGGCAAGTATTTGGGCTAATTTCGTGGGAGTTTTCCAGCCTCGTTAAGAAACAAACAACGACATACCTTTGGAAACCAATCCTGTGTTTTCTGTATTCATCTGCCATCAAAGTTCTCATTATTTTCATCTCTGTATTTCAATTGAAGCTCGTTTGGTCAAGAGCTGACGAAGTCAGTGAGGTGAGCTCAGTAGTAGTTAAAGCAACATATTTGATACCCATGAGTTTCGTAACTTTAGCACATGTCTTCTGCTTTTTCCACGCAAAGCGTTTTTGCTATTTAATGCAGTGTGTACTTTCTACAGAATTCTTAATAGTAAAACGAATAAGAATGGATCGTTTTTCTCTGACAACTACAGTGCCTCAGTTTGCACTAAGTTTCATCCAGCTGGTGATTTTCACGGTTTTCTTTTCATTAGACATTGACTACGATACCATTGCCATTGACTTGGGATACTTGCTGATAGAATATTGCAATGACGTGTTTGTTTGCCTTTTCTTCATCATTACTGCAAAATTATGCGCAGAAAATTTTTCTGCGGTTAATTCCGCATTTAAAGAAGCTCTAACTTCAGGCAGGAATGAAATGTCTGTAAACCTCGATTATATCCACCATCAATACGAAAAACTATACAAGCTGGCAGAAGCAATACAAGAATCGTTCTCGTTGTTGATTACTGCAATGTTACCACGCCTGGCTTTCGAATTATGTTTCCATACTTACGAAGCTTTAACTGCCAAAGAATATGATTTTGAAGCCTTGGCCTCTTTGTATGTTGCAATTGTGTTCGGATATCGTATATTTGTCATATCTGCAGCAGCTAACAGCATTACAGTGAAGGTATGTTCTGTTTACATAAATGTTTTGCTAACGTTTGCGTTGCAACAGCTATTTAATAATTCATTATAGGCTTGCAGCGTCAGTGAAACCACTTGATGGTAAAGAAACTGAAAACTGTCCAGGAAACACTTACAAGCATGATAATAGTATTAAAGTTAAAGACAAAGTGTGAACCAAAGTGAGGATACCAGGTCCTGACAAAAGGAAGACAGTGACCTAGAAAGTGACCGACTTCCTATCACTTACAGGGAAAATGTCACTGATCTTTCCATTGCCAGAACCAGGAGAACATAAAAAAAGTTCTAGAAAAGAGGAATGACAAACAAAATTAAAGTTATGATCCAGCTTATGACAGGAACAGCAATGCACTTGGTGATAACGAACGAATTTTTATTTACAATATACTGGTTACGATCGGGATATACACATGACTCACCATAGGCTAGAGTAAATTAAATCAGTAAATTGTTTCTCCATGTTCTTACAGAACCTTATATACTACCGCTAGGACATTGTGTTCTGACTTGGGTTCACACTATGTTTTTAACTTTTTGTGTGACTTGGTTAATGGAGAGTTTTGAAATTGGTTTGTGTATGATGGTTTCACTCTTTGCCTTAATGTTTTTCTGCTACTTGGCTTAAGGGAATTGAAATTTGTTTTTGGTCTATGATAGTTTCAAGCTTTGTTTTTAACATTTTTAATACTTGGCTGATGAAGATTTGAAATTTGTCTAACTATATTTTACTCATGTATGTAGTGTTCTATGGGCTTTTATTTTTTATTATTACTAAAAGCCTTGGCGCTTTATCATCTTACTTGATGACAAAGTGCACTACACTTCAAAATGTGGCAACTTTACATTCTTTGACGTCCACCTTTCTGACTTTCATTTTTTAACATTTACTTAAAAATAGAAGGCATTAGAATAGAACTATTTTGTGGGTCAGGGAGGAAGATCAAAAAGGCGTCACTGACAGGATGTGAATCTCTACAGACAGTCCAGATTCAAGATGCCGGATCTGTGTGTTTGACTATACTCCTCACTCGCATCCTATTAGTGATATCAAGGCTGAAACACTGCGGCTGAAAATTTAAATCTAGAGTGTTTTCATGTGTTTGTGGGGACTCACGTCTGTCAGTGACGCTTTTTTTTTTTAGCATTCTTTAGGGTTATTTATAACAAAAATGTTAACTCGCTTTATTTTAATAATACTTAGGCAAGACATGCTTCATACTGCTTGAGTAATATATGTGCGAAAAACCTGTCCTCTGCTGACAGATTTCAGGTAAGGAAATGCTCACAGAGCTGAATCAAATTACTGCTTAGTTTTTCATTTTCTATTGTAAATTTGGGTAGCAAGTTATACTGACAAGCATGCCTAGTTTACAAGCATAACTTTTCTCCCATTATACAGAATTTTTATTAGCTGAATTCCTAAATTTCTTTTTTTAAATTAAATCTTGATTATTCCATTTCCATACAGTTTGAAGTACGCGTTAGAGGTTGTCACTATGAACCCCATTGGTCTTAAGGTGTTACACAATATGTTTTGTTCAGACAGTCGTATAAACAACACATAATGGAACATCGTTTGCAAACTTTCTTCCACAGTTCTGGCTTTTATTGGGCATAGATGAAACAACCATGCAAGAATGATTGAGAAAACATTATACATTTTAATAATAAATGAAATTAAAATCATACAACAACAACGTAAGGATAACAGGGCATAACAAGTTTCCGCCAGAGAAATTAGTGATATTAGAGATAAAATAGCTACTGAGTTTCAAAACAAGATCACTCAATCGTAACTGGTATCTGGCATCTCACGTCTGGAATATTGGTATCAGATGCAATATAACGGTCTGCAACGACAACAAAAAATGAACCCCGAGATAGGGGGTCAGCTACCAAACACAAAGGAAAAAAGAAAGAATAGTTTACGGAATGGGTGTTCTGCCTAGAAGGGTGGTTGGTGTGCTAACGCGTGTCAACTTGCTTGTTCATATGCAATGCTGTTGAAGGAAATAATAGGCAAACCATTTATTACATGCAGGTTACGCAATCTGGCAGATACAGAAATTTTCCTTACACCTTGTCACAGCATAGTGCCATCAAAGTGTATTCTGGGATATGAAAATGGCATGACACTTGTGCGACTTCACTACTTTTATTGTTGCAAATGTCTGCGTGTAGTTTAATAATTAGTACACGTATGTACAAAGGCAACAACCGCCACAGCTTCTCTTGCTATTGTTTTATGTTGTTTGTGCTACATTGTCCTATTTTGCTGTTATTGTATACAGCCGAGTGCAGTATTGCGTTTCTTTCTGAGTTTATGTGCCATAAGGCCGTAAATAATACAAACGATATTGTGATCTCTCTGACTGACGACTGCCTGCTGGCTCATGTTTAGTATGCTCCGAGCATCAGCATTGGCATAATTATGCACATCACAAGCTATGTGAGGTGTTAGCGGTAACCCTAAAAAAGTAAGAAAGTATAACTCATTTGTCAGTGTGGTCGGTTCCATGTGAAATGGACATAGGCTCGAATCCCATCCCCGATCACGGTACTTTAAAACTATCCAAAGGTCGTTTGAAAAAAAAAAATGTGGCGGAAAAAATACCACGATGTATCATTATTGTAATTTATTCAATGTAAGTTACACTTAACCTTTTATTAATGAATTATTTCTGTTATTTAGCTTATGATGTTGTCTAATAAGCTGAACCAACATCCAGTAGCGTTTATGGCTTTCGGAAATTTATTTCAAGTGAATATGACAACCTTCAGCACGGTACGTGCCATCAAATATGAGCTACTAGTGAAAAATAAATACGATTAATGCAATTGGGTTCCTTTTGATATTACAGATCATAGGCACGATTATTACTTATTTGATTATATTGATGCAATTTAAAACATCAAAACCATCTAATGGAGGAAGTTTCAACAGTTCGACGAGCAATACTCACTGAATAATTTCCAAGGTGTGTGTGAATTGAATGCAAAACATTTTCTTGTCGTGGTAATAGCCATAATGGGACACGCAGGGGGTTTATAAGACATTTTGGTTGTTGTAAATATACAAACAAGACTACTTGAGTCGCAAACATACTTTCAGGTAATTTTAATTATTTGAACACCGCTTGCCGAAATCTATTTTGGTTTTGGACTAAAATTTTATCACAAGAAAGTGCGCTAACCAAATAAACACAGTTCAGGTTGGGTCGGCCGTGTGCCTTTCTCGCTCCGTCGTGTCTTGCACAATATACAACAATATACTACAAGGTAATATTATACACCATACAAATTTACGTAAATGATGCCGAAACCATCGTCTATTCAAACTTATTTTACAGTAAAACTTTAAAACGATGGCATTTTGTACTGTAGTTTGTACAATGGGCGGTAAATGGCAATCATGTACTACTGTGAGCTTGCCGTAATATTGCGCAATTACTCTCATCATACGACATAAACTTACGAAAAATGATACCAAACCCTTGCTTATTGAAAGTTTTCTATATTGAAACTGCAAAACACTGGTACTTTGTACTATTGTTTAAGTAACGTGCAGTGGAATGACAAACTGTGTACTGCGAGTGCATGCCGTAATATTATGTAAATACTCTCATATATGTGCGTATATACCTGCTATCTTTTGCTGTATTGCAGGTCTTGCTCTGTGTGGGAAGACCTACAAACAAACTAGTTGTTCTGTGTATTTGTCCGGACACGTGCTAGTTTCTTCGCGTGTCACAATACAATACCAAAACAACCGATACGTGAGCAGTTTTTTTTGGCATTCTCAGCATACTTGTGAAGGGATAGTATCGGAAATATTTACAGCTTTACACGTGCCCATATTTAGCCAGCAGCGGCACTGCCAAACTCATGAAGGTGTGAAGCCTTTTAAGTGCGAACTGTATGACATTAAGTTTCCATTAATTGTGTACCTGTGCAGTATAGAGACATGTCGTAGACCAAATACACTGTAGGCCTAGTGTTGCTTATAAACGTGGACAATTGCAAGTTCTGTGGTTTGGTGGTGCTCGATGATGACCAGGATAACATTCTGCGCTCGGATTGCTCTATTTGGTTCCACCCCCAGGGGTGTTTAAATATGTCATTGGCAAGTTTCGAAATTTATACTACCAGCAAAAGCATTGACCGATTGTAAGCATGCGTTGTCAACTAATACGACGCAATTTCAGTCCCTACTCACAAACTGCAAGACCGCACTTCAGAATTAAAAAACACAAATCAAGCAATCTCTATCAACACTAAACGGCTGGACAATCATGACCAACAATTGAAAGAACTACATGAAAAATTAGACAGGCGTAACCATTCTTCCTCTAGTGATTCTGGGAAAATGGACAGAATGTATGGTGAATTTCGGGATAGAATCAAGCGTGAAAACTATGTGATTGATTTCAACCTCACAGCTGATGATGCAATTGATCAATCTGCTTTTTATCTAAGTGAACTGTTAAAATGTCTCGAAATGCCATCACCGAATGAAAATATCACTTATGCAAGGCTAGGAGCGTACGATGCAAATAAAATCAGGCCTCTGAAAGTGCACTTACCAGACCTAAAAACTAAACAGCTGCTGTTCAGAAATGCCAAATTCTTAAAAAATCATCAAACTTATAGCAGGGTTGTAATTCAATAAGATCTCACTAAGGAACAACAGAAACACCAAAACGAACTAAGACAGGAAGTAAAAGCAAAATGTGCCCTAGCGGAATCTGTGGGAATTCGTCAAGGGAAAATTGTAACCTTACAGGACAGGGTAAATATGAGTCAGCCCAGGCAACTTATGCCGAACGAAAATACAGTCACGTCTAAGCCTCAGTATCCCAAGAATCGTGTTGAACACTCCCAGCATGCGAACAACATGCTACCACCGACTATTGTTGATATGCATTTCCCTTCCCTTGGTCAATCTACTAAATCACAGTGTACTACGGTAGGCAGCAAACAACCCACTACAACTAACTCTTTAGGGAAAATCCAGTCTGCACACCAGTCACTCCTAGCTCGTGGTACAACACGCAATCTAATAGAAACCCGCAACCAATTAACATTGTTTACGCTAACGCACAATCCATAGGAAATAAATATGCAGAAATCGAATCACTTGTTTCAACCTATACCCCCGACATACTAGCCTGAACCGAAACTTGGCTTAAGCCAGGATTTCCATGTTTTTCTTTCCCCAATTTCGTTTTGATCGATAGATGTGACAAACAAAGTCACCCTATCAGAGGTGTCGCAATATTTGTACATAGCAATATATTTGCCCTAAAGTTTGTTTTTCAAACCGAGTTTGAAAGTTCATGTTGGTGCTAAATTAAACTACAGGAAATTGAATATACGATAGTGTCGTTTATAGGTCTCCAAATTCCTGTGCCACTAACAACTACAATCTCATCAGCCTGTTAAAAATGTGCAAACACAAAAACATTATTTTACTTGGTGACTTCAATTATCCAGGAATAAATTGGAATCTCTGTTCAGCTGACGCGGAATCTTCTGCCTTTCTCGAAACTATATACTAGAACTAAACCTTACTCAAAACGTAACACATCCAACGAAGGGAAGTGCTCTTTTAGATCTTTTATTTTCAGTGGACCATTCTATCATATCCTCCATTGACCACATAGGAAAGCTTGATAAGTCCGACCATGACATTTTGCAAATCGTCATCAACAAGGCAACCATCTTACCAAGTACCGAACGTAAAAAAATTAATTTCAATCAACTACAGTTACGAATCAACTATCTTAATCCTCAAAGAGTTCAAACTTGTTCAAAATTCCAAAATTTCCTATCAACCTCTATTTCTCAAACTAGCTATGTGCCAAAGCGGAAAACCAGCAACAAACCTATCTGGATGTCAGAACTTACAGCCCATAACCAAAAAAGTGTCGTAGACTTTGGTCTGCTTTTCGTAATAGTGGCAACAGGGCTATCCACGACGACTACAAGCACCTTTACTCTTTGGTTCAACAATCACTAAAAGCAGAAAAAAAGAAGAATACGAGATTACATTGGCCTTTGATTCCAAAATTTCTTCTAAACATTTCTTCAAATATGTCAAAAGCAAACAAAGGGCCAAGCCACATATTGGTCCACTTTCTGTGCAAAATTCTAACCCAACGTCTGATTCACTACAAATGGCTAACCTGCTAGGGGATTTAACTATTCAACAAATGTTGTTGCATTTTTGCATTCGACACATATTCCACAACTTTCTTTCACCAACGAAAATCTTTGAGAAGCTTTTTCAAAATTAAAACCCCATGCCGCAGCAGGCCCGAACGGTATTCTATCTTATGTTCTGATTCTCTCTAAAGACAAAATTCTTCCCCTATTAGTCCCTCTTTTTAGTAACATGTTAAACACAGGTTTTGTACCAAGCAAATGGAAGAAAGCTTTTATCACTCCCATCTATAAAAAGGGACCTCGTTCCAATCCTTGTAATAATCGACCAATTAGCATTACATGTCAACTTTGCAAATTTTTTGAATCTGTTTTGGCCCAACATCTCACTAAACATCTCAATGCAAATAACTTGATTGACAATAACCAACATGGGTTCCGCACCGATTTCTCCACAACAACTAATCTCCTATCCTTTTACACTGACATTGTGCTTAGGAATGTCAATTCTTCAACTGACGTTATTTATTTGACTGTATGACAGCCTTTGACAAGGTAAACCATAGGCTACTTTTACATACACTCGACAGTTACGGGGTCTCCGGTCCCGTAAAAAGTGGATTTCTGCCTGGTTAACGAAAAGAACAAGGCAGAAGAACAAGTCCTTATCTTAGGACGCTAACTCCAGGATATTACCTGTACCTAGTGGAGTAATTCTAGGATCGGTCCTTGGCCCGTTACGTTTAATTTTTTCAATGATTTTGGCAAGGAACAAGTCAGCAGCCTGAGTAAATTTGCTGACGACACTGAAATGAATATCGAGTATCGGATGCCAAAAATTTTCAAAAGCAAATCGACTCACTTTATTTTTGGTCTCACATCTGGGACTTGACCAGTATACACACACACTAAAAACTGGCATCCTACAATTTGGCTTAAAAAACTTAAATTTTGAAAACTTTTGAAGCTATGATAAGTTACCTACCTACCAAGACACAACCGACCTCGGTATACTTATTGACCAGGACTTAAACTTTAAAGGCCACATTACAGCCAAAGTCCTGTAGCGTCGGAATTTACTCCTTTGGGATATTTGCGATGCAGAGTGTTTTGTATGGGTTTTTCGCGTGTTGAATCGAGGTCTTGACTCGATTTTGGGTGGTAGCTAATTAGTTTCGAAACTGAAACTTTCAACTTGCTAACCTTCAGTTCTTGTGTGCTATTTCTTTATTTTGATATTTTGGTTGTGCTATGAATTTTGTTGCGTGTCTTTTTGGTTTTTGTGAATTTTTAATTTTGTCTTAATTGTGTTGGCGTTTTCCCATTCGTGGGTGTGGCGATCACGTAGTCTCAGCATTGTTGTTGTGGTTTGACCACTTTGATTTGCGCGCTGGTTTTTGACGTGCGTGAGGGTTGACTTGGATATCTGGTTTGGTTGGGTGAAGTTGTTTTGTGAGGCGGACCGGACATCACAAATTGGCAGTGGTGGTGACTTCGTATGGTGTGGGCAGTTAATTCGGCATGTAAGCAGTTGTCATTTCTTCCGTGTGTGCGTCCGGTGAAGGCCATTTATTCCCGGCGTTGTCGACGATGGAGCGTCTTGGGCGTGGAATTCACGAACTTAACCTCTTTTGGTAAACCACGTTTGGTCATAAACGTTGGTACGCCCAAACCTGTCTGTCGGGGTCAACTTCAGGCTGCTGTCGGAAGCTAGGAGGATTTGTCTTGGTCATCGCGTCGTTGGATGCGTCTCCTGAACGAGGTCGTGAGTAACTAAGATTAGTTGTGAACCATTGTTGTGGATCTGAACGTGGTTGTTCTAAAAAGAAAAAAAAGGCTGGTTAATGGAATCGTTGAACTGGTTGCGCAAAGTTAACATTTTTGTTGAATTTGGTCACCATGTAACGCCATTGTGTTAAACTGAAAAGTGTGCATTATTACCTTGCAGTGTTTGTTTTTTCGTGTCGTGGGTTATATGTCGACTGCAAAAATTGTGGAATTTAATTTTGGGTTTTCTCAGCCTGGAGAAGTCTAAGCGGCCTTCGAGTTTAGGCTTAGTGTATGTTGGGGAACACTAGCGACATTTTTGAGAAAGCTCAGATTTTGAATTTGGCTGTGCGCCTTGGTGTGCCTTCATAAATGGAGATTTACGTTGTGGTTACGTGACTGGGAGTTGCACTGTGTGTGGTCACTTTAAACTTAGGGATCAAATTGGTGGGCTAAGGCCCCCCTCCCGTTTATGTGTTCTTGGAGTCGTGTATAATACTGGCTGTATTGTTTGGTGAGAGGTAAAAGTATGCTGTTTACTTATTGAAAGCACTTTTGTCTGTGTGGGTCAGGCTGGTAGCCCTGTCCAAATTGGGAGTAAAACTTTCGTTAAATGACTAAACCCGTTCTTGTGGTTTTAACTTGAGAGGTGGAAACTAAATGAAAGTAATATATTTCTGGTAGAATTGTAAATAAGATTAGTTTCTGCTCATGTAGAGCACTTTTGGCAATTTGGAAATGTTAAAAAAAGGAAGGTGCTGGTCACCTGGTCTTGGAAAATAAACCAGTTATTAATTCTAACCTTTTGGTGTGGTTATGAGTGTTTCCCTATGGTCAACAGCAAATAGCTCTTGGTGGGTGAAAAGTCAGGGGGGGAGCCTGGTGGAATCTGTTCTCATCCCTGTTCTAAAGGAAACGGCTCACCTTGGGCAAGAATGATTTTGGTGGCAAATCGAATATTAACTTAAAATTTACGTTTCAAGTGGGGGCCTGTTGTCATGAACCCGGTTCTGGTTATTTTCTGGATTGAGTGTTTGCTGTTGGCAGGAGTCATACATAACCTGAGTCCCCCCCCCCCCTTTATTTTTTTTTTCCTTTTTTTCTTTTTCTGCTTTGGAGTTCTTCTTTGGGGTTGAAAAAACAAATGAGTTGTCTGGTTGGTAAGTGTCAGGGTAGCAATTTTATGGTTGAATTGGGTATGGGTTGCAATAAAAGGAGGTATTGGTGAAGCCTTTTTCTTTTACCTTGTTCGTCAGGGAATGGTTAAAGGAGTCAAAGTTTTCTGCTTCGCAGTATCCTGGTGGTTGTTATTTTGGGTTTGTGTTAGTGGGGTGTTCAGCATGAGCTCTCCCGTAAGCTCTACTGAGCGGGGCAGAACTTGCCCCACAGTCTGTCCCTCTAGGCTACGGGTTACAGGGTTCCTTCTCTGGAAGGCTCCCTAAGGTAAAAATTGACCCTTTTTCTGGTTCGCCAGTGGGGCCAGGTCCGAAACAATTTCTAATCAGGTTGGAGCAGATGAAAATTGGTGAGGCAATTCCAGATAGAGTGTTTCTCGACCGTGTGGTTCCCACTCTATTGGTGGATGATGCATTTGAGTGGTTTTTGGCTCATGGTCCTTGGTTGACGTGGGCTCAGTTTAAGGTTGAACTTATGGTTCAGTTTCAAGCTCCTAACACCAATGAAGTTGTGTATGAGAAAATAATAAATCGCACTCAACGTGATGGTGAATCTGTGGCTGCATATGCTGCAGACATGTTAAAACTTTTTAGGCAGCTGATTGAACCCGTCTCGGAGTCTCAAAAATTGCGTTACATTTACCGTAATTTATCACAGTCGTTCTGGTTGATGTTGAGTTCTCGAACCTATGATTCGGTAAGGTCTTTGGTGGCGCAGAGAGTAGAGGCTGCTCTAGATGTTCCGAGTCGTTCGAATCGATCTAGGCCGAAAGAAGTGTCTGACCTCCTAGAACCTAAAACTCGAAGTCAAGTCTGCTCCCAGGGGTGGGTCTGACAGGTGTTGCTATGTGTGTGGAGAAGAGGGGCATTTTGCCAGGTCCTGCCCGCAACGTCGTTCGCCAACTCAGTCGCAGTCTAGGCCGGGAAACGGGGAGGGGGCCCCTCCTATTCCCAAGGGGGGGGGGGTCCCAGTCGAAATAGTTCACTCTTTCTCAGGTGAAGAATGGGACTCTAGTGATCTTCAGGATTATCCAATCCCAGGCAAAAGGGCTTTGGTCAGCATTAAGGTCAACACTGCTGAAGTCACGGCTCAGTGGGATGGTGCGTCCCCTTACACCATCGTCGGTCCCCATTTCAGGCAGTTATGGGAACAAGAAGGTATCAAGATCCACCCACTGCAAGAGGCAGTGTCGTCGGCGGGTGGGGATTCATTTCCTACTTTAGGAAGGGTCCTGGTTAAAATCCAACTCCCGGGTAAGGAAGTCCTACACCCAGTGGTTATTGCGGAACATCTGGCACACTCATGTTTGTTAGGATCTGTTAGGCCAAAAGTGTTGATCCCTTTTGTTGGGAGTCGTGTGGTGAAACCCTCTGTCAACTTTTTGCTTTCTCAGTCTCTCGCTGACCGGATCCAACGAGCAAATTTACGTGATGATCAAAAGGAGGTCATGTTCTCTACTTTAGAGAAGTTCCCCGAGGTCTTGTGTGACGAACCCGGTTGTACCTCTCTCATCGAATACACATTGATGAAGGTAAAAATCACCCAGTCTCTTCCAATTATTATCGAATGAAACCAGAGAAACTGAAGGCACTGGATGATATTTTGGAAGATATGATCAGGAGAGGGCAAATTGTCCCTACCCAAGGTCCTTGGTCGTCACCTGCCTTCTTGCGGCCTAAGAGTGATGGCACGTGGAGGCTTTGCATTGACTACCAGCGTCTTAACTCTATTACGGTTAAGGACAAGTACCCCCTTCCCAGGATGGATGAATTGATTGACATCCTGGGTCAGCCCAAGTATATTACTACTCTTGACATTCGTAGTGGATTCTGGCAGGTTCCTTTGGATGAGGATTCGCAGCAAAAGGCGGCATTCATTTGCCCGAGGGGGTCATTCAAGCCAACGGTTCTTATGTTTGGGTTACACAACTCGCCAGTTTCTTTCCAGAGGTTAATTAACCACCTTATGTTAGACTTGCAGTCTGAAGGAGTCGTCGCCTATATTGATGACATTATCATTGCGAGCCAGGACTATGGCACTAACATCAAAACCATCGAGAAGGTGTCAACCCGTTTGAGATTGGCAGGGGGGGGGGGGGGGGGGGATGGGGGGGGGGCCGCAACAGTGCCTCTAATAGCTCGTAATTTATTGCCGTCCTGTCCATCCCACGTGGCTTGCCAAAAAGCATGTAACCTCAGACGCAGAGTGCACACAGTGCAGGGCCCTGTGGCAGGGCTCACAGTGAATACGGAGAAAGTCCAAATTTGTCAGCAGGAAACCAAAGTCTTGGGTGTCATTATCTCGGCCAAGGGGGTGAGGGTGGACCCAGCTAAAGTCGAGGCGGTTGCCAACACTCCTACTCCTAAGACTGTTAAGGAGGTTCGCCAATTTCTGGGCCTTACTTTCTGGTAACGGCGCTTCATTAGCAGTTATTCACATGTGGCTTTTTCTTTAAATCAGTTCCTTGATAAGGGTCGTCGGTTTGAATGGACTACGGAATGTGAAAAGGCGTTTCAACTTCTGAAGGAAAGTGTCTGCTCGTCTCCTGTTGTGCAAGCTCCTAATTTTGATCTGCCATTCATCCTACATACGGATCCGAGTAACGTGGGGGGGGGGATGAGGCTTAATGGCGCGTCGACAACTTGGTCATTAGCGCCAACCTCAGTCACAGTGCAGTGGTCCGGGTTGCCACTGCACCACACATTACAGAGATGTTATTCAAACCCCTAATCTAACCCAGTAACGTGGGTCTTGGAGCGGTGCTCCTCCAGGAGAACTCTGCCGGAAAAGGGTTGGCGACGGTTCAATATGCTAGTCGTGCACTGTCTGCCCAAGTGAAAAAGTACTCGACGGTGGAACGTGAACTCTTTGTTATCGTGTGGGCGGTTGAGAAGTTTCGTCCCTACCTGGAAGTCGGCCACTTCAAGGTCTACTGTGACCAGAAGAGCTTGTAATGGGCTACTGCGGTCCGGGATCCGACTGGGCGATTAGGATATGTTGGGGAACACTAGCGGCATTTTTGAGAAAGCTTATATTTTGAATTTGGCTGTGCGCCTTGATGTGCCTTCATAAATGGAGATTTACGTTGTGGTTACATGACTGGGAGTTCTGCTGTTGTGTGGTCCCATTAAACTTAAGGGATCAAATTGGTGGGCTAAGGCCCCCCGCCTCCCCCGTTTATGTGTTCTTGGAGCCGTCTATAATATGGGCTGTATTGTTTGGTGAGAGGTAAAAGTATGCTGTTTGCTTATTGAAAGCACTTTTGTCTGTGTGGGTCAGGCTGGTAGCCCTGTCCAAATTGGGAGTAAAACTTTCGTTAAATGACTAAACCCGTTCTTGTGGTTTTAACTTGAGAGGTGGAAACTAAATGAAAGTAATATATTTCTGGTAGAATTGTAAATAAGATTAGTTTCTGCTCATGTAGTGCACTTTTGGCAATTTGGAAATGTTAAAAAAAAAGGAAGGTGCTGGTCACCTGGTCTTGGAAAATAAACCAGTTATTAATTCTAACCTTTTGGTGTGGTTATGAGTGTTTCCGATTGGTCAACAGCAAATAGCTCTTGGTGGGCAAAAAGTCAGGGGGGGGGGGAGAAGCCTGGTGGAATCTGTTCTCATCTCTGTTCTAAAGGAAACGACTCACCTTGGGCAAGAATGATTTTGGTGGCAAATCGAATATTAACTTAAAATTTACGTTTCAGTCTATAAAACTACAACTATAGTTTTTCGTAATAATTGCACTGCTACCTCACGTAGTCCTGCAATATACCTACGTCTGTTTACCTCTTTAGAACAGCAATCCTCGAATATTCCTCAGAGCTATGGTTCCCGTTTCACATCAAATACCACAACGCGTTAGAAAAAGTCCAGCGCTGATTTACAAAAAAATGTTGAAGTAGCGATGTCAGCCGAAATTTTGTTTCTTAAAAAATTCACTTTTTTAAACATGGATGTGTTAATGCATAATCTAAATAACATTTAACAGTTTACAGGACGTGTTTTGCTCAATTATCGGCTGAGAAATTAAATCCTAAAGTTTTACGAAATGGCAGAAAACGAGGAAAACTCCATGCATGCAGCAGAGCTACTGCCGATGGCACAAAATTGCTCTACCCGTCTATCGCATGCAGGCTGCCTGCGTATTGCAGCGAAGCCCTAGCCTTACTCTACCCTAACAGAAAGTTTGTGACTATAGCCTGCTTAATCGTAAAATCGCCGAAGCGTATGCAATTTATTGACCTGTAATCAGCGGTTAATACTTAAGAAATGTATAAACTTTTTAATTCATCGTGAAAGAAGTCCATGGGATCGCCAAAAATCTATTAAAAACGTGAATCGTGTTAAAAAGTTGTAATATTTCACCTAATTTTTCGCTCCGGAGATTTCTTTCAATCATCTACAGGTAGGTGGAGCCTTCCTACAGTGTTTGGACCAATCAAAAGCCTCCTAGCATCTAACATAGGGCGCGATTCACCAATTACAGGCACCATTGTTTCTGTAGTTTTGGTATGCCTCTGTAGGCCGCACGCCAAGGAGTTAAGCCTAACGCGGCAGCCGCTGCCGAATTCACGTTACTATACATAAAAGTGCCGTCAAAAACTATTTGTGAACTTTGCAAATGGATTATCCAGTACAAATATGGTTTAGGCTACCACAGTACATCATCACTCGTAGTTAGAAGCAAGATTAGTATTTTTAAACTTAAGTTCAAAGCAAGCTGCCCAGGTCGCATGCTGGTCAATGCGAGTTTTCCCTTTTTTCCACGCGTGTGACGTCACGCGCTGACATCGCTAGTTGAAGGCTGCAAATATTTGCCATACAACAATAGACTTGTACATCTAAATTTACATTTACTTTGGTGGAGGTTAACCAGACACAATATCCTAACTCTATTTAAAATTCTAAAATTCGATTTCACAGGCCCCATGCTTAAACAATTATTTGACATCAACTCCACCTCTGTAACTAAAGGCATTCCCTTAAAATCGTAAGACTGGCTATCAACAAAACCCGCACCAAAGGATTCTTTACATACAGGCTCATATTCATATGAAATTCTCTTCCGGAACAAGTTGTTGATGCCCCTACCATCAAAGCTTTTAAAAACGGCTTAGACATTTATGTGGCCCTAAACACAAACTGGCAATTTTCAACTACAATGAACTCACCTAAAACTTCTATTTTCTGGAATCTTTTAGTTTCCCCAGCTTAACCAAACAAACCCCGCTATTTCTTTTGTCTTATTGTCTGACACTACTAAAATATTAACTAGGCCATATTTACTGTTAGTGGTGCAAGTATTTGGTACACCATCATATATATGTTTTCTAGTGATATTTTGTACACTATTTATGTAGGACATACTTATTAACTCTTATCAAAAAGGGATGTAAGGTGGAAGTGAAACAACAAACACAAATGCCTTACTCCAATAATCACGTGACTAATTACTGTTACCCTTTCATTGTTACATATCTTTAATAACTATTTTTTGTTCCTTTTTGTTACTGATTGTAATTTATCTGCTAATTATTTATTTGTTTGCTGTAAAGCCTGAACGGCACTGCAGTGTAATGAAAGTAAAGTAAAGTAAGGTCGGGTCAGATGCGAATTTTAGGGGGGGGGGGGGAATTGAGGCTTAATGGCGCGTCGACAACTTGGTCATTAGCGCCAACCTCAGTCACAGTGCAGTGGTCCGGGTTGCCACTGCACCACACATTACAGAGATGTTATTCAAACCCCTAATCTAAATCTTGTCATACATCTAGGCATGAAGTATTACAAAGAGTAATTGTTTTATCTTCATCAGGTACTTAAACATGTTCAAGTACGAACAAACGTGACTACATGGTACAATCTTAAGAAATTTCGAAGTTGCCACTAACAGCTCTTACTGCTGTGCATGGCGATGGTGCTGCCCTCTCAGCGTGCTCATTCCACGATGTTGGGGAGGTGAACACTCAGCGTTTTGTAGAGGGGTAGAGAGTTCAGGTTTTAAAATGTGGAATTCACAATTTTTGTATGTAGGTCCATGAATGTCATGAGTGTAATTTTCTGTTCTTGGAAGTGTTGAATAGCAATTGTTTCAAGGTGTGCGACTGAAAGGAATTTGATTTAAGAAGCATCTGTCCGCTCTCTCATACAAAGTCATGTTTGGTTTGGGCTACATGGATTGCTCCCTTGCTCATTTGTTTATGCACCTTCGTGACTGTGTTCCGAACAAAATTATATAAATTGGACCATTCTATATTTTTATATTGCTATTGACAGTTATCCCATTTATTTACTTCAGGCCAGGAATCAGCGTCGCACAGCCCATCCATGGACAAGAATTCACTTCTCACGTGAATTCATGAGAAATTCTCTTTCTCTTTCTTGGTTAAATGACATAATGATGCCGCCAGTTTCGTGGCTTCTCCGATGTGGTTGCCTGGTGGGTGCGATGCGACGTCCCTACGAGGCATGACACATGATGCCTTATGGTGCTCGTTGGTGGAAGCAGGTACAGAACGTTTTCAGAAAAGAGGGAAAGTCTACTTATCTACCCTGGTTCGAACTACAGCGTTGTCGCACGTTAGTATGGCGATACATTACGAACCACCTAACCCTAAGTCCATACGATATTATTTGATCACGATATAATAACAGTCTTGCAAGAAATCGCCTGGACAAATCAATGGAGGCAACAAGCAGAAAACAGTCAAAGTGGACACGGAAATTTTCTTTGAAATTGCAAGATATTCATAAATTTTTGCTTCAGTACGTTGGAATCTTCAGCATATGTAAAAACATTAAAAACATTACAGCCCGATACAGTAAAACATAACATACATAAAATCAGCTCACACAAGCAGCATTTATGTCAGCAGCTGGATTAAAATTGACTCGCCCATTAAGGGGGTAGCCAGTTACATTTCTGTATTTTTTTCCATCCATTATAGGATAATTTTACACTATGCTAGGGCCCGAATTTTTTGCGGTGGTAGTCCGCGCTCCTTTCTAATTTTAATCTTGTGATGTGGTTTTGCCCCTTGGAAGATGACTGAGCATGTTTACAATCTGATGACGGCACAGTTCAAATTACACACACCATTAGTAGTTTTCCAAGAAAAAAAACCATTACAAATTAATATTAGAAGCATGGACCATCACAGCAAACAAAAATCTGGCCTTAACCAAACGAAAAATTATTCAATTATGGCTGAATGGGTTGACCTTTAAAAAAAACACAAATACCGAAATGTAGTTGTCTACCTCGTCATGGACGAGTCCATATTTATCCAGCTGCTGACAGCAATGTTTGTGTAAGCTGCTAAATGAGAGTTTTATTTAAGTTATGTTTTGCTGAGTTGGTCTATATCATTTTTCATGTATAGCCTTATGACTTGGATATCGGCATTCTAAAGCAATAAAATTTATGAAATATCTTGCAGTTTCGACGAAAACTCTAGTAGACTGTTTTTATTTCAGAGCTTCAAAGTCTAATAACAAACCAAATGGCCATCCACAACCAGTAGTAAATCGTCTAACTTGGCCTCTTTAGATGAAGATGATATTTAGGTAGGTCGATCGAGATCGACACTGTGTAACAACAAGCAATTCAGAGACTATAAGCAAGGTAAATATATGGTATAATGCCCATTACCAGGATGTTACTACTTGCTGAGACAGGAACTTTAGAACTTGCTTAAAAATCCGTAAGACGAAGCAGTATCTAACTCGTCTTCCTATTCCAATGCGTATGATAAGCTCGACTAGGACGAAACTGCAGGTCTGACTTCCCGGCTGCATGCGACGTCATTCAACATCGCTAATATTCTATTTAACCAAGGCAATCCTAGTAGGCGTTAACTACCCTACCTGGAAAGGTGAGGTGTAGCTCGCAATTTCTACCCATTCGGCTTTGGTTTGACGATCAGAAGCTTGTTATTCTCTAAAATCTTGTTTTAATGCAGTTGCTTGCAAGTTTACTTCGACAAATTGCTACAGGATTGAAACTTTCCGTACAAATTTTAGGTAAGAACCCAGACAATGTCACTTTACAGTAGCATGCACGGACCCCAAAGCGGGCTAGGACAATTTTGTTATAAACGGTACAGGTAGTTTTAGAACATTTTTTTCTGGGTACCTTTTTTTTTGACTCTATAATTTTTACCTTTTCTGCCCTTATCTTAGCTTTTTTTTCCATTTTAGACCCTTTTAGGCCTGTTTTGAGGCTTTCAGCCTTTTTCTGAGGATGTTAACATTGGCATAAAAAGGATATTTTTTTTTTATAAAAAGGGTATTTTGCTAAAAGGGCAGGGGCAATACCCTCCCCCCTGCCCCCTCACGTACAAAACACTGTTGCTTTACCAAACTTTTTCGGATAGGCAGTAATGATCAATCGTTCGATAACGGGGCCGCATGGGTTCGTGACTCAGACATAGGGTGGAAATGTCTTGCACACTATTACTTTAATGCCACACCTGCCATTACTTATTCATTAACGGTTCTCACAGTGCGTGTTCGTACCTCTCCCACCTACCAATTACTTCCAATTATTGAACGAGATAAACGGGATAACTTTCTTTTCAGTACCGTTATTATCAAGAGTGTAGTGAGTGTTAAGAAATAGATAATCGTAGTCAATGCGCTGAAGATTGATGTGTTTCAGGTTCATGTATTAGTCATATTGTTCGTAAAGAATTTTAGATTACTGTGAAAAGAGGCCAATCGATGTTTCGATCGAAAAACTCCTCAAGTAGATAACCTTTCGCTGTAAATTCATTTCAAGACAAACCACTGAATGATAGCACACGAGTTAAGGTAAGGCCAACCGTACTCGCGGGTTTCTGAAGGCAAGTAACAAACCTTTTTCGAAGGAAATGTTAAACCTACGATTTTGAGCTTAGGTCTTTCACAGTTGAGAGCTCGTTAATGACCTTCCCCGCTGCTTTACGACTACACACCCCAGTCGTACTGGCAGTATATATACAGCGTCTGAAAATTGTATCCTCTCCTCTCCTGAATTGGCAGCGTGACGTACAGGGCGCCAAACAATGATAGCTCCCCCCCCCTCCCAGCAGAGCAAACTAAGTATGATAGGTAAAAAACGAATGTATCGATAGGTAGACCATTTAATTGTGGGTTTACACCCACAAGCTCAATATTCACTGTTCACTCCATTGGCGTCTCGAACAGATTAAAAACGACTAGGGTAGGAACACAAAAATGACTCGAAAAAGTTCCGTGTTTCTTTGGTAATGAAGATTGGCCCTGTAATTCTCCCGATTGGAATGTCTGAAAACTTTGGAACCATCTTGAAGGACAATGTTGGAAAAAGGATGCTGTCTGAACATCTAACAACTCGATTTAGTCTTATCCAGGATGGAGGAGCACATCGATGCTGTGCCTCGGGGAATGGAGTTTAACACGGATTTTTCTAAATCAGAAAAACGTATAAAATTTACGCCGATTTCTTACGACAAGGCTTCCAACCCCCCCCCCCCCGCCCCCCCCCCCCCCCTTCCTCCGGTGCGAGTGTTCCTGAGGCCTCTGCTATATATTTTCGGAGTGGCCCGACCCCTCGCAATCCGAACTTGACCCGAAGTAGCATATTGCTTTACAAAGAAGGTCATACTTGTAAGAATTCTAAAAGTGTGCAAAATAAGTATGTAAAATAGGTGTACAGAATAGGTGTACAGAATAAGTATGCAGAATAAGTATGCAACCATTGTTGAGCATTGTTGTAAATGTGCGCGAATACGTGATTTATGCAGAATAGTTTTAACAATGGTCGAGACGAAATTAGGGTAATAATTTTATTTAATGGTGATCTATTTCACTTTCTACTGTGATAATTGAAAGTAATAGTTAGGTAATAAGTCGGAATACGTGGGGCGTGAATGACGATGACTACAACAGCAAAGTCTTCAATACATAGGATTTTTGCCTCTATATCTGAAGCCATTTCTAGGGTAAAACGTAACGAGGAAAGCACTAAATTTGTCACAGAAACACAGGTATGTACATTAAAAATATTGTGATGTAAGAATCACTGAATATTTAGGAAACTGACGTTAAAGTTGAGGTCATTTGTGTTAACATTTAATTTTATTAAGTGTATCAAGACCACGCCACTATGATTGTATGAAACCAACAGCAATCTTATTTTTATACAGATAATCTGCAACGTTGTGCCACGAAATAATTTAGGAATTTGCAGCATGATTCGTGTAACACCCCGCCACCTTGCAAACAAAGACTTACATCTAACAACGAAAGGACGTTTGCATAGAAATTCCATTGTTTTCGAGATCTTTAGTTCATCAATCCTTTTGGGACAAGTTCTTGGTCTTCTTTCGTGGGATATCAAGCATTACTGTTTGTGTTCATTGCAGCGAAAACTTCTAACTCGAGTATTATGCTGCGTTTACAAGGCTTTAACAGCGACCGCTGCCACTTGCAGCATTGCATTCGATATCGTATATCATTGGCGTGGTAGCACTACTATTAATACTGACGTTCTTGCATCTGCAGCTAACATTACAATGCAACAGGGTTTCGTAACCGTGGTTTTTTTATTTTGTTTCTTTAAAGAAAAGTACTTTGTAGAGTTGCTTCAATTGCTCTTAAGCAGTGACGTTGTTTTTGACAAGAAGAAAAAACAACTGTTATGGACTGTCATCAAGCACACTGTGCCAACAGTGTTCATAGCGTCATTTTGGTTCGTAAGAGCGGCCATGAGCCATCCATCAGTGGAACACATTGTTCTCTACGCTATTTGGTTAATTGTATTGTTTGGCAGTGATTTGTTCGTCGGTGTATTTTTTATTGTTACTGCTGATCTGTGCTCTCATTCTTTCACATCTCTTGGCACTGAACTAAATGAAATATTAGCAAAGGAGGTTGTGGATTTGAACAAACGTCTTTATCAGATACGTCTTCGGTATGAAAAAGTTTATCAATTGGCTGATGCCATTCAAAATACATTTTCAATTACCATTACAACTCAACTTGCACGTCTCATTGTTACCACATGCACAGTTTCCTACGGTTTATTAAATATAAAAGGTTTTGGAATATTAGATGCAGCATTCTTATTTGAATCAGTGCTGTTTACTCATCGTTTGTTTGCTCTAAATGCTGCTGGTGATAACGTTACAACTCAGGTAAGACCACATATTTCATCTCATTACAACAGTACATATCAAAATTCTGTCTTAAACTTTATCTTGAAGGAATATGAATTCTTTAAGCTACCATCAAACTTGATTGTATTTATTCCGAAGTTCCTTATTATCACTGCATTTGAAACCAATGTGTAACAAACAATCCACATTGTAATGCTTTAGAGTGCAAAAGTCCTCCATCGAGGTCAGGGACTTGGGGATTTGGTTTAATGGCAACCTGAAGCCCTCCCTCCACTGTCAAAAGATTTCCGCAGCGGCTTTTAGACGTTTGGCAGTCGTATGTAGGTGCTTCACTTCGGGCAGTATTGCTAATAAGGTTTGGGCGTTCAAGGTCTTCGTACGCCCCATCCTTGAGTATGCGACCCCAGTCTGGTCTCCACATTTAGCCAAGGACATTGACCTCTTGGAGAGAGTCCAATGTCGGTTCACAAAATACTTTCCTGGTTTCAGGGAAATTGACTATGGTAACCGACTTAGCAAGCTTGGTCTTGAATTGCTGGAACTACGCCGAATAAAATTTGATCTTATTTTAACATATAAGATTCTACATGGGTTGATCGCCATTGATCTTCCTTTTTTTCGATCTTGCCCCCCGCAAAATTTCTACCAGAGGCCACAATCTGAAGCTTGCTATACAATCTTCGCGTCTCGACTGCCGTCGTTATTTCTTCTCGCTGCGGGTTGTTCCAATCTGGAATGCACTTGGGGCAGAGACAGTGAATGCCCCAACTGTTGCTGGTTTTCGCAGGCTACTGGCTTTGGAACAGTTGAATGTGTTCCTTAAGCGTCCCCTGGCCCCCGTGCATTAAACTCTGCCCCCAGCAGACCCCCCCCTCCCCTGTTTTGGGAACGGTATCAGTGGCTCCCTGCCCTTCCGTCTTCCCTCCACGTAATATGTGGAAAACCAGTATATTTATAGTGTCACAATACGAGATTACCAATAAAAATGTAACCTGCGATACGATCACAGCAAATTTAAACGTCGCCTATCGTAATATTACTAAGTTTACACTGTCATCAAAGATTTAAAAATAATTACAATTATTATTATGTTACATGGCTAAATTTAAAGAAAATGATGCAGAGCCAAAGCCATTTTGTAACCGGTAAATTTTGCTTATTTCTGCTCTTGGTACTGTCCAGTATAAAGAGAAATTAGGTTCACAACAGCAAACCGTTAAATACCGTTAAAAACTCGTTAGCCGGGAATAAGACAATATTGCATGAACCCATAATTGGGCACCGTGACGTCTAGCTGGTTTTTTTTTAAGTCTGTCACGTTTGTATCTTATGTATCTTGGGTCAGTCACGAAATTTGACCCTTCGTTCTGTTGGTTAGGAGATGAAGAAGTTAACCACTTGGCCGTTCCTCTCACTTTGCTCAGGGTCCCCGGGGACTAAGTGCGTTGGGACTTAGTTTTTTCTGTGTTTGTGGTATGTGTCTAGTTTCTTCTTGGTTTGTAGTGTGTATCCCACAGAATACGAAATCAAATCAAGGGTTAAATGGCTTTTAGGCCCAGGTTTTACAATTTTTTCTAGCCCTTGTAGACTTCAACGACAGATTACTAGTCATAACTGCACATACAGCCGATTGTCACTCTGAACATAAACCTTTAAACATTTTCGAACACTCTGTAATTTACGTATACAGAAAAAAAACCTGAAGCCAAAAGCACATGCGATGAGACAAAAATAATGTTATATATCGATGTCAGTTTGTCACACAATATCTTTATCAGAGTATATAAAAATTTAAAATATTTAAAACAAATTACAAAGAGCATTGTTTTACAACGAGTTTCCCGAAGCGCATTCATATGGGAATGACGTGGTGTCAAGGTGGCACTAGAATTAGATAAATGACAATGTTGTGACTGCTATAATACAAGGTTTAAACCACCAACAGACTATCAAAGTATAGGTAATGTTCATAAAAAGAGGCAGCAATAAAACAGTTAAAAAATTTAAAAAAGACATGCTACTTTCTGAAGCCATCGTCGGTTGGGAAGAGAGCAGAGTGACAGGAGAGAGTAAGAAACCGAAACGCACCAGGCTCCACTGAGGAAGGTGACCAAATAATGCGCCAGGGCATGTGGCTGGGAATAGTCGGACTATGGAGAGATTTTTGATGTGGTGACAGCGGACGGGAGGAGAGGGGTCAAATAAGATGAAGGGCGAAGCGAGTCCCATGGTTTTATTCCCCTGTTTGAGATTGTTTTCAGCAATTTCCTCGATAAGTGTTCACAGTTATAGTTTCCATGGCTATCCTCTAGTATAATAAGTTACCCTAATGGTGTAAAAGACTGATAGGTCGATATTAGTTGAGTTGTGAATAATGGTGTCTGTTAAGCACAAATCAGCCCTAAGTCGGCGCAATTCTTGAGACTGAAGTTCGACATGGGGAATGTATTTGAACCCAGAGATAAACTTTGTATAGGTAATCTGAACAGACTCGACATGTGTAATGTCATTAATAAGGCGTGGCGACCACACCTGGCTGGCATACTCACGAATAGGTCGTACAAAATACATATAAGCCCAACCCAACGTTGCAGGATCTTTTGATACAAAACAGCGCCTAATCATGATAGTACCTACCTTGGCACATGAGACGATCCATATGCAGTGGGGAGTCACCAAAAGATCATGAGAAATCCTCACACTGAGGTCCTTAAGTAGTAATACAAACATTCATTTTTAGACCAAAAGTAAAACATACCACACTCTTCTATACTAATGGGTAATTGCCAGTTTGAAGACCATAAATTTAAGTAGTTGAGTGCATTCATTAGATCAGAACGATCGTTTAAACGTCTAGCATTAAAATACTACAATAAGTAAAGAGTTAAA
>JAHWFP010117698.1:0-11945 GCA_023313725.1 Lithobius niger | reverse complement strand
TTTTTATATGTTTTCAGAATTGTACTTTTCTTTATTGCACTTTTTAAGTTTAGGATGGGTGTTAGTGGCTTGCTCCCCGTTCCTTTTTGCTTGCTGTCCAAATAAATTATTTAATTTTATTTATTAGATTATTTATTAATTCCTTTAATTTTTAATTTACTTTCGAATTACGTTGTGTGCCATTATTTCTTTTTTTCAGTGGGCTGCATTAAGAGTTTGTTAGGATGGTTGATTTGATTTCTACATGCAATGTGAAGTCACAACACAAAATAAAAATTCTCAACGATGAATATCCCCTTCAACGACCCTCAACAGAGAGATACATGTGACATTGAATTGTTGCTTGATTCCGTATTTTCAAAGGGCATCTTAACCCAACAATCGATATCACGTGATAAATTTGTTCACAGCTGAGACGGCGCTTCATTAGATTAAAACGATGCTTTCAACAATACCTAACAATGCAAATGGGTCCTTAAATGCCTTAACGTCATAGTCATGATTCTAATGAGTTTGGGGACTTGAAGATACGGTCGGCGACCTAACCTTTCAGGTGTAGGAGGCAGATTTGCCGTATGAAAGGGCAGTATTTCTTATCTTTTCCTATTTAATAGAGTTAGTTTGGAATATATCAGCCACGTGCTTTTTTAGTTGCCACCCCATGCTTTCAGAAAAAGTTTATCCATTCCACATTTTCCTCATCCTGTTGGTCTGTTCGACTATTCTAACTTCTAAAATCTCTACCGCATAGTTAATGAGGTACTTCCGTACGTACATTGCTGGTGATGTATCAGCTGCAGCTGCAATAGTTTTCCATAAGTATTTTAAGAATGCAGCATACAGATAGAATAAATGTACGGTTGTTAAGCGTTAAGGTTATATGAGAAAGTGTATTCAAAGCCAAGTTATCAGTGATAATCAGACTTAATGCCTTGCTGATGGTTACTGCTAACTGTTACTGCTACTGCTAACTGCTAACTGTCGATCCAATAGTCGTCGGATGTTACACAGATGGTCGTTTACATCATTTTTGAATGATGGTGATAATGGCAACACGGCAGATACTTTAAAATCACTTCCCCTGATTGCACACAAAGCGTTAAATATGACAGAACACAATGATCGATATTGCTATTATGCCATAAGTGAAATCCGTAAATCGAATTTGCCGATACAATTTTATAATTGGTTGCTGCTATGCAACTAACACGAAGTACTTCTAGGGTCATTAAGGTCAAACGAAACGTGCTGCGTAGATACTGTATGTAGTATTGCGTCATCTGAGTTGGTTTTACGGAAAATATTTTTCTAACGATCAGTAACAAATTAAACTTTCTTTTTCTTCAAGAGGCAAAGAAGAAATATCAATGTTGGAAGTGCAGTCACGTGATGATCCAGTTGCGAATGATTTATCAACACTATCTACGATAATTCGTAATTGCATTTGTAGCTGTGCCAGTAAAAAGCGTAATTCTGGTGCAGGCATATAAGAAAATAGAATATAGTGAAAACGTTATCTTGCAAATGAAAGCGAGTAGCTCATCATCCAATATTGGTTGATCAAGCAGTTTAATCCAGATCCTGTCCCTGAAATGAGCTGCAAATTACAGCAGATACTGAAACGGTAACTACCAACTTGTTGACTGCAAATTTTAGCATTCACAACATTTGGGTGGATGAATATTTTGCAGTAGTAATTTGCTATGGTTTTTCTGACGTAATAGACTAAAGCTGTGGACTGTTTCTGTTATCGGGTTTTGGAGTTGGAGGAGTTTACTTTTTAACAGCCAAACCATAACTTGTTTTATTTAAGCCTATGGTTGCTAATATTAGCCATGTATAGTTGGAGCAAAAATGAAGCAAAAATTAAAGAGTAAAACAGACACAGAAAAAAATGCAGAGATTGCGAGTGAGGATTAAAATCTTTGCAGTCTTTCAAATAGTATCTAACTATATAATAGCCATTGTACGAGTATGTACATATAAGTAAGCGAGCTACCTACAAACATTTTGTTTTAAGCACAGTTCCTGTTAACTTTACTAGGAAACAGGCTTCAGGACTATTGCAGGTGGAGCAGATTAAAATTTATATTTATGTTTATTATTTATGCCATATTAGTTGTTGTCACTTAAAGATCTATGGGTAAGATTTTCCAGTTTTAAGAATATAACTTATAAACGGCATGTGTTGCTGACTTTTAGTCCACAAACTTTTAGTCTGGAAAGCTCTCATCGAGGCAATCACTTTAGTATATTTGAATGTCAAAATCAGTCTAATATAGGCATATATACAGCATTTTGACCGAAATCAATTTTCAAGTTAAGCCCACGAGCCGAATTCGAGTACAAACTGCACATTTGACTCTTCGCTTAGATATTATTTGAAGCGCCGTTGCTCAAAATTTAGAACCTAATGAAGTTTCCTTGCGTTCTAACTCTTCTTTTTCGACGTCACATTGGTTAGTTTTCTCATTTTCATTAATTAATTTATGTTTCCGTAAGGGTCATGGTTTTAGTGTTGCTGGAGTCCCTAGCTTTATCATTAGGGGCTAAAATGTTAGCGCAGCGTATTGAACGTACGTAGTGGAACTGTTTTCCAGATTGGTTTTACCACGCATCATGGTATTGATAGTTTGTGTAGCCATAGTAACGGGATACTACGAAACTGTTAGAAGAAGACGTTTAAATAATTTGTAGCATAGCCTTGGTGAATGAAAAGGTTGCGCCTGACGTTAGGGTTAGGTTTAGGATAGAGGATGGAAAGATAGACCATTCGTTACTGCTGGGCCAAGAAAAACAACGCGTATGTTGAAGAAGATCGTCTCTAACCATTGATCTTGATTAATGAAAACATTCTTGGCAAATGTTTTCGAGGTAGTTCGCCTGAAAGCAAATAGGTGTCATTAACTCCACTTAACAATGCTTGAGTCTGACAATTAAAGTCTGCTTAGGATAGAGGAAAGAAAGATAGACCATTCGTTACTGCTGGGCCAAGAAAAACAACGCGTATGTTGGAGAAGATCGCCTCTAACCATTGATCTTGATTAATGAAAACATTCTTGGCAAATGTTTTCGAGGTAGTTTGCCTGAAAGCAAACTGGTGTCATTAACTCCACTTAACAATGCTTGAGTCTGACATTCGAGATTCCTCCTCTCAGCGCCCGTGTTTAATGTCAACTTTTTAGAAGTGGAGAAGACCTCTAAATAAAGCAAAACACTAAAAATCAGAATTTTGTTACAATTAAAGCCAGGTAGTGCACAAAAAAATCAAGAAAAATAGAACATTTCAGCTAAAAGTTCAGAACCACTTTCAAGTAACAAAAGAATAAATTAAGGAAAATTGGAAATTAGCCAACAGCGAAAACAATACACTAGAAATAACGCTGTTGGCTAATTTCCAATTTTCATTAATTTATTTCCAGCGATTTTTGTCTATTTATGTATATTTATAAAAGAATAAATTCACATTCTGGTCAAAAATCAGAACATAGTCATCCAGACATAACTGGGGTGAAGTTGTCAAAATCGATCAGTTAGGACTGCATACACGTTGGGAAGGTGGTCGGTAGACAGAAGAAACACTTCGATGGGACAGAGCAAATGTTCAGAACGAAGTGAACTGCGGCAAGTCGGATTGTATTTTATATGAGAGAATGTGTATATTATTGAAGATATGATGCGACCCAGTGATATGGCTCCGCTAAATATTCCTGTGGCGTGAAAGTTTGTCTGCTTATGTTTCTTGTGACTTATTTTGTCCGAGAAATTTTTCTGTGTGAGCAATGGCAGTGCTGTTTCACCTTCACTTACCCCTCTTCAAGAACCTGCATTATTTAAATTCTACATTTCACCGTTATGGGACAGCTGTACTCCTGCATTTTCCCGCCTTCATATAGGCTGTGAAGAAATGTCTTCTCCATCTGACATTGTACTTGGTTTCATGAAATCACGTAATCGGGATCGAGTGAAAAACAAAAAAAATATCTGTCTACTTCCGGGTTACAGGGCTTACAAAGAACAAAAATGCGTAGTCAGATTCAGTGCGAAAAAAACAAACCATGCCACAGGACGTGAAAGACACCGTCTGCTCCCGGGTAACGGAAATGGATGAAGGATGATGAAATGAATCACAAGATACATGGATTAAGTGAGCGAAGCAACCTTACCACAATTACCAATCTTCAAGAACCGGAATTATTTAAATTAGACATTTCACTGTTATGGGGCAGTTGTAATGCTAGAGTTGCCGTCTTCATGACGGGCTTTACAGCTAGTAGGGAATAAATTGCATGTGGAAAATTTGAAAGGAATCGGGCAATGGATTCATAAACCGCCATGGAAAAGACAGAGACCGAAACATTATTATAATCATCTTTGTTCTGTTTTTCACGTTTCTAAAATAAATCCACAATTATTTTGCTCCTAAATGCTCTGTGGGTGTGAATAGTACCAATACAACTCCAGTCTGCTATTTTCACTCTATGCATTATAAGACATTTACTAATGAAATGAAAACTTCAGTCACTAACATAATAGCAGTAATCCCTAATGACTATTATTTATTCAGTTTTCAATTAAGTTGTCCGGAACATACATTAACATGGTTCATCAAGAGATGATTATAAAACTGCCACATTTGACCAGGCTAGCTGATAAACATTAAGGTAATCAATTGGTGTTTACTGACGTTTTATGGCAGAAGGTGCGACTGAAAACCATTAACAGTAAATTGAATGGTGGTCTTCAATCAATCGAGCAAATCACATAATAACGACAGTTTAACGGTGAGCGAAATTACATTTCTGGCAGTTAGTATTCCGACTGCCAGAATTGGGATACTAATGACGACTTCGTGCTTCTAAGTCATCATTTTCTCCATACACATCAATAAGACTGTTCGGTTTGTTTTATTGAATATAAAGAAAGTCTGAAGTAAGCTAAAAGAAAATATTCGCCCAGTCAACCATTGTTACCAACATGAGCCGCATATATTCTCTACAACCAAGTGATTCTATATCAGTTGTAGCTGAAAAGAGTCACAGCCTGCTTCCTTCGGTAACTCGCCGAGTTTGTAACCCAGCAGTCTTCTTGGGTCAAATTATTGGTTTGCTGTCTTGGACCCCAGGTGCGCAATCTGCAAAGCTCCCTCTACGAACACACGTTGGTGGAAGGTGTCTGTCGTGGCTCTATAAGAAAGCTGTATCCGCTTTAATGTTTTCAGCTTGGTTATATTGTCTTGTTTCACTCATAGATGGTTCGACTAAGCTATTCCATGTTTCAGTTGACGAAACTGTTAATTTCCTCTGTGGCGCAACTTGGTCCATATTTATCATTTTAATTTACCTTTTCTACCAATTCAAGGAAGAAGAATATTGGCATTTGTTGGATTTGCTTCAAAATGTTGAATTTATATTACAGGGAAGACTTCAAGTAAAGAAGTTCTTAATTGAGAATTACTTGCTGCATTTCACTAGCTTAATACTGATAGGATTATTCTGTATTATCAAGCCAATAATTCTTTACCCGCTAGAAGAAAATATATGGTTTCCAGTAGCACTCAATGCTATTGGTTACCTGGTCGAATTGTTCCTTGTCATAATTTTCACTACGGTTACCAATCTATGTGCAAATTGCTTTTTAGAGACAAATGTTGGTCTCAGCCACGTTGTTTCATCAGCACCTATGCTTCATCATCTTACCAATATACGCCGTCACTATGACCTTTTGTATGAAGTAGTATCTGCTATTCAACACGTTTTTGCAGTGCCTGTAACGGCAGTTTTGTGGCTTCAAGCTGTTTCAATCTGTTTAAATTCATATTTCGTAATAGAGAAAACTAAATCAAGTACTGACTTAATTCGTAACATGGACGGTTTTTTCATCGTACCCTTGGCAATAATCCGTATGTTTTGTATTGCGGCAGCAGCTGATCATCTCTCTATCCAGGTACGGAATTCAATACTTCAATGTTACTGGCTTAGCCTGCTTGTGGGTACTCGTCACATGCTTGTCGCTTATTTTTTACTGTATTCCTTTACTGAAAGAAATATTTCCTAGTACAACCCAGGTTCTCATCCATAAAGGTATATACCCTGATGAGCACGTGGACAGTTTTTCCAGGGGGGGGGGGGATGAGGCTTAATGGCGCGTCGACAACTTGGTCATTAGCGCCAACCTCAGTCACAGTGCAGTGGTCCGGGTTGCCACTGCACCACACAGTACAGAGATGTTATCCAAACCCCTATTCTAAATCTTGTCATACATCTGTACCTCCAGAAAAAATTGAAAAACACCGGACAGGAGGACAGACTTATCGCCCAACTGACGCGCAATGTCATGCGGAAGATGGAACCGACGACGAACACCATCAAGATGGCGACAATCAACAAGTAAGTGCCGGACCGTAAGTGGCCGTCGACACCAAGAACATTCAGGAGGGTCAACCCCCCGCAAAAGGAAACAGTGAGTAAGTCGGGTGTGACCAATTCGCAAACGGGCCAACACAACCTCCTCACGGCGACTGCGGCGACACGCCGAGTGCCACTCCTCGACAGTGCCTTTAATGGCCCGTTTTTCCAGGTTTGAGAAGATAACGTTACCAGTGAAAGAGCTCTTTTATACCAAATTAACAGGTGAAAATAGCACTGGTGAAGAATAAACTTACGAAACAGGCTTTATTTCTTTACGTGATTATCACGATTTATATATAATGGCAGACGCCTTCCTGTTAGTTGTTTCGAGAATTTGAGTGCACTTTCTTTATTGCAGCATAAATTGAATCCAACCCATTTTTGTTGTTTTTTGATTATCTTGGGAAACAGCATTATGAATGACAAGCGAGAAATTACAGTTGTTGACGGACCCTAAATGTATTTGACGTTCGAAGCCTCACTTACAGGCTGCTAAAGAATTAAGGTCATCAGCCCCCAACTCAAATGTCGCTTGTATGACAATGGTCGACTTGGAATGCCCTCAGTATCTTCACAATTAACATAACGATTTTCCGTTGGCTTCTGAAACAAATGTCATCACGGGATAAATGCTCTCACCCTTTAACAGCCAAGTTGGTCCTCACAGATTGGTTCTTCGCCTCATGAAGTGGAAGAAATATGTTTGTTATCACAGACACTTTTATTACATGCAACGAAAGTTTAGTAGTGACAAAAGTACACAAGGCCAAACAATATACGTGTTAAGATTTTGGGAGTAATAGGTACAATGCACTAAATATCATTATTTTCAAAAAATCAGTTCAAGATTTAAGGAAACTGGCAAATATAAGTTTGACGACTAACGAGTGACAATTTCTGATAGTTAGGGGTAAAATCTATGGTAGATTATTTTTACAATTTCAGTCCAGATTTGACCATGTTCAAATTACCACGTACAAAATCATTTTAGATAGACCTATTTACATCGGTGGTTGTATTCTAGAACAGTATATCCATACATGAACTATTTCCATTACGGTTATATTGAACGTAAATACGCGCAAAAAAGCCAAGCTGCTCGCAACTGATACCAATTCGTTGATTTATCAGATTTTCACACCAGATTTGTACATTGATAAGCTAACTGATATCCACCTTTAGGACACTAAGAATTACCTGAAGGAAACGAAAAATCCTGTCCTCCCATCATGTGGATGCTAAGTCTGTCCTCCTGTCTGGGTTTTAGGTTATTGCAGAGCTGCAGATCTATGACAAGATCTTGGTTTGTTTAATATCTCTGTAATGTGTGGTGCAATGGCAACCGGGACCACTGCACTGTGACTAAGGTTGGTGCTAATGACCCAGCTGTCGATGTGCCATAAATTCTCAATTCCCCCACCAACTGTATAGCTTAGTTAAGAAGAAAACACCTAGCAAAATGAAGGACAAACAAGCCTCAGAAATCGTATTTTGTTTTTTTTGGACACGCTAGACATTTCCAGTGGAGGACCAAGAATTGTGTAGCTTGTTAGTTTATCTTTAGAACAGGAAATCCACTGGCTACTGGCTAGTGGCAATTGGAGCTTCCGTTACACGCACAGAGCTGCAGACTACTTTGCAGGGTCTATTTTGTTTACAATTTTGTTTTTATTTTGGTTTTAGCCTTGACCAGCCAACTGTTGGAAGGCTTTGCACGATACAATAGCGATGTAGATGCATTGTATTAAAAATTAACTGTCATTCACACATGGTGAATCTCGGCTATTTTATCAAAACATATAATTTTCAACATTAAGTGTTACTTGGAGCTTAAATATGTGCTGTCTTGTCTTGATATGAACAAGGGTTACTATTCCAGTTTTTTTATCGGTACATCCAATATATGCTTTTAGAGGATTCCATGGTGGAGGATCTATTCCTATGGTTATTTTGATTTTTTTTTCCTTTTTGGGAGAAATTTAGATTTTTTGTCTTTCCCTTATTGGTTGTTTAACGGAATATGTGGTTAGGGATGTCCAATGTATGCGTTTGGTGATTTTTCGTAGTGAAGAATCGATTCCAATGGTTATTTTGGCAGTTTTAAATTTTGTTTTAGAAATTACATTTTTTTTACCCAAAACATTTTTGGGGATTCATTTTTTTTTATTTTGTAAAGCAAATGACGTCAAAGACACATGACATCCAATCTGCAAACATGGTGTACTACCTGGGATATACCACTACTAATCCTGCTGCACTATCAAAGTTTGCTGTTGAACTAGGCTTGACTCAACGATGACCAATGAGAGCGATTGTAACTCGTTTTCACATGAAATTGCATCGGTGGTAAGATGGTTTACAAAATGGCAGCCGTCAATCTCAATTCCCAAATCCCAAACTATGCGTTTGGTAAGACTGAATCAAACCAGAAACTACCCATTACACATGCACTTTCTACCAAATAGTGATGTAGTTACATATTTGGGCATCTGGTTCTGTAGTGACCTTAAGATTGGTCTTCACTGTACCAAAATAACAGTGGCGTCGTTTAAACGCCTAGCAATTGTAAAACGCTGCTCTTCAGTAGGGGACCTTAAGATTAAAGTTTGGGCATTTAAGGTCTTTGTGCGTCCGATATTAGAGTATGTGAACCCAGTTTGGTCGCCTTTCCTATTGCAGGATATTAACCAGAGTGAATTTGTTCAACGTAGGTTTACGAAGTCAATTCCTGGATTGTGAAACGTCCCTTAAATTGAAAGCCTTTGGATAACAAGCTTGAATTACTTGAACTTAGGTGCCTCAAAACCGACCTGATTCTTACCTACAAAATTGTGCGTGGCCATCATCCATTGGCACTTACTTTTTTCTAACCAACCAATACAAATAATACCAGAGGCAACTCGTTGAAGCTAAACCAACAATTTGAACGACCAAACACCCAAAGAAACCATTTCTCTTTGAGGATAATTGTGCCATGGAACTCATTACCAGAATCAGCGGTATCATCAAATACTGTTCAGGGCTTCCACAGAAATTTAAATTCGCAGAATCTTGTGAGGATTTTTACATCGTAGGCCAGAGTGGTTCTAAAATGCATTTCGGGTCCCCTAAATTTACTTTCCCTTTCTGCTGACCAGCGTATCTTTTCTCTCTTTTTATTTATTTTTTAAATTGTTTCCTCACACTGTTTTGATATGCTTTTACATTAATGGTATGATATCACGAATGTGCTGACTCCGGCTATAAAACATTATACAGCTTTTATTCTTCATCGTATAAATGTGATTTATTTTTAGGCCGGCTGTTAATGACTATTCAAGTCCTTGCTTGTCCTATTGCTCAAGTAACAAAGCTTATTATTATTATTATTATTATTATAAAATGCGTGCTTCTACTAGCCTTTTCTATTTGAAACCATATTTACCTTTTCATAAATAAGGAGTACGTTACCGGCAGGCTTTGCCAGCTTGTAGATACTGTTTTCTATTTATTTTTACTCGTCAGTATTTTATGAGTACATTGCTTTGAATTCAGCTACAGGGATAGTAATGCAGGGAGGAGAGAAAAGCGTCGATAAACAAATGATTTTGGTGCCACAAATACAGATATATGTGATCACAACATGTTTTGTAGTAATGTTAACTTAGTAGAGAAAAATGCATAAAAACACAGTGCTGTTTTGTTATTATAAAAATAATGTACCACACGGTGAGCGATTAACCCAACAAACTTAGCAAAAAAGAAAATGCATTGACTGGAACTCGAATCCAGGTTATCAACTACCTTAATAGTCCAGTTTGCCAAATGCTGAATTTTGCCCTAACCTAAAAAAACTGTCTGATCAAAATATTTTTGCGCAGAGATGTTCTACAATATGTCCGTCCTCCAAAATATAATGATACCACCTTGGCACCCTTGGGTAAATTCAAGATGGCGTCCAAAATGGTGACAACAAAAGGGTTTTTTGCTTGTAGCGTCTAAACCGTTCATCCGATTAAGAATTAACCGGTTACCAATTATGTTTAGAATAAAATTTCCGTCAACAAAGGTTCCATTCATAGTTTTGTTAAAATTAATCCTTCTTGCCGAACTTTGTTATCTACATAATTAAAATCATATGATGTGCGTGCGTGCGTGTTTGTACCTCTACTCCTCTGGAACCAAGAAACCTACAAATATGGGAGTAGGACCAAACGAAAGATAATTAAATTTCGCTTTTAATAGGCCTATTTTCATCGCTGTAACTTGATATTATCACCATCAAATATGCGAAAGAACCTGTAAAACTAACGTCAAAGTGTTTTTACCCGCATGATGTTTGTTCATGACGTCATTAGGTTCGTTCATGACATCATAGTTTGTTCAAAACCTCCTCGAGCAAAGAGAGATGATCTGGAAAAGGATGGAAGGAAGGAAGGATGGATGGATGGATGTGTATCAACTGACTTGATGCATGGAAAAACAGACCCATAGATCTGGTTTTAAAAGGGCTTCATTTTCTAGGATTCTGAAGCACGGCAGTGCGTGGATTGAACGAGCAAAGCGAGCGAATTCCACGTAAACTAAACCTTTCAATGTGTGTCTCGCTTTGCTCTCGCAATCTTTCATCTCTCACCTTCGTAGGAGATTACATCTGATGTCCTGCAGATGTTTCTCCAAGTGAGGGATCATCAGAAAGTGAAGTGATAAGACGCCCATGGAAAAATCCTTACTGAGCAGGACATAAAAAACAATATTCTTAAAATAAGTAAAACAAGAAAACCCATATAAAGTTTATACTAACACAAATTACTAGTGATGTGTGGTTACATTGATTCAGTTACATTTCTGAGGAAATGTTTGCGCTGATTGAGTGAGCGCAGCGAACGAAAATCAGCGTTTGTCATCAGAACCAGCGCTTTTCTGATAAATTGCTTGATCTTTTCGCTTGACTCCTTGGACGTAAAAAAATAATATTGATCTTCTCTCGAGATAACTTATATCGCATACTACACTTATAATTTGCTTGATCGTTTTTTATGTGGAAGGTCTGTCTGTATCATAAGTGTTGCAGCAAGAAATCTCCTCGAGCGCAGCAAGACGACGCGGAATGAGCGAGCAAAGCGAGCGACTCCGCTAGTTTAATTTATTTTAGGCCGTTAATGCATGTTAGATATAACAGCTGCAGTACTAGTTCTAATTCGGATAAGTGGAAGTGATTAGGCTTAGCTGAAAGATGAAGCTGTATATTTTCCAACAAGGGAAAATAATTAAAGCTATTTATATTTATTAGGAGCTAAGCTACGGCAGTTTACATACATTGTAGCATTGTGCTTTTTGCTCTATTTTACCACATGTTCCATCTTTAAACTGCTGCACTACCCGTTCTAATTCGGATAAATGGACGTGATTAGGGTTAGATGAAAGATGAAGATGTATATATTCCAACAAGGGCAATTAAATCGATTTATACTAATTAGAAGGAGTTTACCTACGTTGCAGTGCTGTGCTTTCGCTCTAATTTACCACAAGTTCCATATTTAGATGGGGCTGCAG
>JAHWFP010117697.1:7798-43787 GCA_023313725.1 Lithobius niger | reverse complement strand
CCTTTTATAGCCTGGCGTCTCTTTAAAAGGACGGCTACTGAACGCGCAACGCGAGCTTTGCGAGGGGTCCCCGGGGATCCCGAGTAAAGCGAGAAGCAACAGCCCAGTGGTCAGCGTCCTCGTCTGCAAACCAAGTGAATGCCGGATCGAATCCCGCGACCGACCCATCATATGAGACTTAAAAAAAAAATACCCAGTTTGGCACGGGCATTAAAGGCTTAAGCTAAGTTTAACAAGTTCAAAACACGACAGAAGAACAAACATGCTTTTGATCCACGAGCTCCAAAAATCGAGGTAGAACTCGTGGTAGGACCATCTTACAAAACACGTAGGCCTATCATTGCAGCAGAATCGTGTGCACTCAGGGTCTGGGTGTCCTGAACCAGCCCAACGATTTGGGGTTCAAAATCATCCTACTTGAAGTCACTCGTTGCGGTACGCGTCCGTCTGACAACCAGGCAGCGGTTCCTCAACTTATCTAAAAAAAATTTTTCGACAGTGATTGCCCGGTTACGGATTAATACCGCTGCGTTCATGCGCTAAGAAATATGGCTGACTAGAAGGATCCGTGGATTTTCCGCCGTGCTGTTTTCGTCTCGTCTGCTACGCCGCCGCATGGTTGCAGCTGCCGTGAACGACGGTTATGACGGCGTCACGGGACTTGCTGGAAGCGCCGTTAAATAAAGCAGCTGAAGACGCAAATGCGCATGACTAGGCAAAGAGGGTTTGCGTAGTTTCTACCGTGGCTAGATGTTCCACGTATAAGCGAGGAAACGGGTCGTTGTTTACCATTAAAGATGAGGGGAGAGGAACGCATTGTATTTTCGTTAAAAATCTTTAAAGGTGAAGTATGGAATACTGTTTTTTTTTTATTTGAATGTACCAGTTAAATAAAATCTAACATACAGGGTTTTGAGTTTCGACTCAGACGCAGACGGCACTCCCCATTTCTGTCGTGTCGAAGAACATGTGATACAATCCCGGACTTTCGTGCAACGATCTAACCCTGATCGTAATTAATGAGTTAGAGGAAACAAAAGGGAGAAGGAACGAGAGAGGACGGAGAAGAAGCAATAGCAGCCGTGTGTATGTGTTGGTAAGAGAAAGAACTGAAGAACTGAAAGAAGATAGAATACCGGACCTTTGCCAGGACTTCCAAGTGTTCGTGTCAAAGAAGGCTTTTCGTCGCAAAACGTTAGTCGAGGTTCAGACCCTACACACGTTATTCGGGGTCTAGTGTCAATGACGTGCACAGACGGAGGGAGGGAGGAGGGAGCATCGTTCATGACGTTTTCGCAAAATACTCTTTTTGTACAAAAAAATGGCATTTCTGTGTCGATAATATAGCTGCTGCGGTAGTCAAAGTGAGCCTAGAAAGGAAAAATAAGGGGGTCAAAATGACTAAGAAGGGGGGGGGGGGGGGGGAGGAAAAAAAAAGGGGGTAAAACCAGCCCCCAAAAAAGTCCCCAGGAAAAAAGCTATATCTAAAGTACTAAAGTACTCTGTTCGCCCCGAAGAATGACGGGAACAACGCCAACGCCTATCGCTAACGTTTCCTGGTATTTATGTAAGTGACGCAAATGACAACAAATACGGTCATTTTGCTTTGTAATAACATAGAGATTCGACAACGAAAGGGAATAAGAAGAGGCCCTCAATGTAAAACAACACCTAGTCACGCAAGGCAAGCAGCCCTAGAGGTGTAACTGCCGACACCAATAAAGGGCGCAAATCAAATCCGGGTTTGGAATTAATTAACTTAACTCCACCAAGGTGTGGAAATGATTTAAACATAAGACGGAGTAGGTATGAATTTGATTTTATTTGATTTTTTTTATGGAATTTATTTTATTGTTATCCAATGCACTGACTTGTCTTGACTAGCGACTTGCACAGTTGACGAAATACCAAAACGACCTAGTAGGCGACTTGATGACCGTTAATTCAGTCCTTGTTGCGTAAAGGTTGAGTCGATTTGCCAAGCAGTCGTGGTGTTGGAATTAACTTAATTTTATTTTGTTTGCATTTAACTTAAAATGCCTTTGTTATATTATTTGATTTACCTGAATTAAACTGTAATTAGAGGCAATTCCGACCAATTCGCAAAAAATTTAGTGCCTATTTCAGTAAATTCGTCTGTACTCTGGTCATTCCTACATTTGCCGAAATTTGTCCGGACGTTTGGAAAAATGACCGAAAAGTCAGGAAGATGACCGAACTAGAGTACTTAGAAGTCCTAACACCTTAGAAGTTACCGTAGCACCTGTCGAAGGATCATTATATGGTTATAACTATGCGGTTTCTGCAGATGGCCTTCGATCCTCTAACTATCGTTCTTGATTAATGAAAACATTGTTGGCAAAATAGAATTCGACTCAATTCTACACGTTAAATTCAGTAGAACTAGCTGTACCCCCGGCGTAACATACGCCGGTCTAGCCGGTTCCCACGTACCTAAGTGAAATACTTTACTGGGTAGAACGAAATGAAAATAACTTCGAGGCCCCCAATATGTCTCCTTCCTGCCTCCCCCCCCCGGCCCCGTCTCCGTACATTATCCCGGTGCATGGTCAGATTTCCCCCCATGCACCTTCTCACTGGTAGCCCTTTCACCTCTCCACTGCACCCCCCCCGAATTCCCCCATTGTGTGGTGTGAATATCCCCACCCCCATCGCCGCTCGCCCTCCCTTTGAACCCCTGTTGTTTGGTTTTCGTAGGGAAGTAAATGTCTTTTTGCAATGGAGGACGTTGCTGTTATGTTGGTGAATTGACTGTTTGTCCGTTCTGACACTAAGTGCGATAAACCCAGCAACGATCGTGCAGACATTGATTGTTTCTCACCCATTTTTGAAAGCTCTTCCTGATTGGGCACAAACATTGTAACGCACACACAAACGTTTGTTACTGATTGTTAGGCACACACACCTGATGATTTTGCTCAGTGACACCCAAGCCTTTTTTTGTAGATTGGATGAAATTCATTTAAAATCTAGACACACGCTAGTGAGTCGTGCCAAGTTGGGCAACCAACACCACAACAAACATCACATCAATTCAGTTGTCGAGGTTGTAAACCATTGTAGCGCGACGCCATAGCGTCTTATATCCTGAAGCATAGTTGGGTACATTTCAGGTACTTGGGGAAAAATAATAATGCGATGCAAAAGCTTAAATTGTGTTGAAATCTAGAGCAATGACCCACCTGACAAAAATTAACTCGTTGAGGAATGCCAGCTAAGCTGCTTTCAATGCAGAATCTGACCCTCAATAACGTTGAAAATGTGTTACTATATACTAGCTAGCTAGTCCGCTCATCCCCATGTAAATCACATAAGGGATTATTCATCGATACCGAAATAACGGGAAGGCTTCCAGCTATGAAATTGGACGAATGGGTGCAGTACAATACGAACTGAGTACCTTTTATGGTTTGGAGCCTGGGGCGTAACGGGGATGGCGTGGGAGGGCGAGTAAGTATGAAAATATTGTTATAACCATTGTTAATATTGTCGGCATCGTCTCTCATTGGACGGCCAAAGTTCGGACAGTGAGTACGTGTATACTGACGTGCGTGCCTAGACACACACTAGTGTATCACGATAAATCTAAACAACGTTGCGAAGCAATCAAGACACACGCTAGTGTGTCGCCCGCTAACGTAAAACGATAACATCCAGATAAAATATACATGAGCATGGCGACCACTAGACACGTTGTGTCTTTACAGCAAAGGCAGTTAGGCTGTTTTTCAGCCATATGTGGATAATTAAACATGCGATAGAAATGGCTGAAACTTGTTAGATCGGGAGACTTTGGTCGCCTGACAACATAAAAGTCTCTGTTAATGGCACAGCTTAACGTTTTCTTGTTGAAAAAACGACGTGAATAACTTCGATATTTGCCTAATTACTAACTAGTACTTGTAACGCTTTTTTCTATCACGAAAATAAATTCTTCCATGCGGTGAATAAAGCTGGTTCTTTTCTTATTTTACAGGTATTGCTCTGGAGATGTGCCCTTTTCATGTGGACCTTTCTAGTTGGTCAAGTGGTTCAGGGGTTAGGGAGCTCCAAACGACCAAATTGATTGTTTTATATTGTTTTAAACATTGTCCATATGCAACAATGCCAAACTGAACATTAAATAAATCCGTGTGTTTGCAAGGAGATACTTCTGTACTAATAAAAAGTCCTTATTACTTGAAAAAAATTCAAAATCTAACGAAAGCCAAAAAAAAAAGAAAAAAAGAAATGGACTAGAAAACTAGATTGGTGTTGCCATCTCATAATTGCTAAGAAAAAAAATATTGATTTCATTAATTTGGACCCAAAATTTTTTAAATCTACTCCATAACAAAACTTGTTAAGGATTCCCGCCAAGCTTTTTGGCCGTGTGAAGTTGTGATATCAAACGCCAAGCTCTTTCGCCAACCTAATCCCACAGACTAATACCTCAAACGTTAAATGAAATAATTGAAAATTGCGCCATAAGCAATATTCATAAATTTCACTTAACCTACTAACTCGGTGGGATTAGGTTGGCGAAAGAGCTTGGCGTTTGATATCACGACTTCACACGGCTGAAAATCTTGGCGGGAATCCTTAACAAGTTTTGTTTTGGGGTAGTTGTATTCACGTCCAATTCACAAAAAATAAACCAAATGTAAAAACAAAGCAAAATAAACAAAGCCGAAAACTGGTAAAGAGGCAACCAAGTTGAGCCCCTCAAAGGAGTGATATCAACACACCAAATCTAACTAAATAAAATAAATTACAACAAAATTAAAACTAAACCAAAAATCTATATTGAGGTGACCAAGTTGAGAATGGTTCGGCCTATAGGCAAAATGTAGTAGCAAATTGTTGAAAACCAATTTCTTGTTGACGTGGCACTTATTACACATCTGCACGATAGTGGAGTTAAGTCAATACACAATTAAAAAAAAAAGGCGTGATATACCAAAAACCAAAACTGGTAAAAGGGGCCCTTTAAAGGAGTGATATCAACACGCCAAAACATTTGCCAACTTAATCGCACCGAATAAAAACTTGGCCGTTAAATAAAAACTTTAACATTGCTACCGAAAGTAGCAATGTTCTAGTTTTCATTTAACCTTCGAATTATTAAGTGGTGCGATTAACTTGGCGAATGTTTTGGTGTGTTGATATCACTCATTTGAAGGGCCGAACCATTCGGAACTTGGCGGCTCCTTTTACCAGTTTAGGTTTTTGATATGATGTCTTTGTTACTGGTGGAGAATTGACTGTAAATTGATCAACCATACGTCGTGGTATATGATTTGATCTGTAACTATGAAACGGTCGTTAACTGAATAGTACTGCTAACTGAGTAGTATACGTACATCTTCACGTTCTTCAGTTTGTTACTTGTATTTCTCATATCTGCTTTAATTTGTCCAAAATTGGAAGCAAAAGTTAGGTAGGAGACACGAGACAAACCGTAGCAAGCAGGTCGAGTTCGTGTCCACGGGACCGTTTAATTGCCCCTTAAATCAAGAAAAAAGGAAGCCACTGTAAACCTTGTACGCCGGTTGCCGTTGCCTCTCTGGAGAGTGCGTAAACGTATCCTGTCAACTGTAAGTTATGGGCCTTTGGCGTCAAGTTGTTTCAGTTTCGGAATCTTAAAGGGCAAACTGCGTTTCCGGTTACTGTACGATTAAAGCAGGTATATTCAGTAGGCATTCACGGTTCGTAAGTCAATAACCGCTGGCCTACATACGACATCCAACGCTTGAAACGCAACGTTTCCGACAGGAGGGAGGGGGGAAAGGGATAGAACTATTCCATTATCAATAAGGAATAAACGTAAGTTGGGTCGTAAGCCACATCCTACCAAACGTAGATAGAGCAAAAAGAAAATGCCAAAGATTGATAAAAATATTATTTTTGTTGTCTCATTTTATTGCCGTTAAATAACGGGACAGTCCTCCCCCTCCCCCAACCATAGTATTTTTATCGCTGGATTTGTTTTTCTGTGAACCACTAGAAGGCTTATGATTATTACATGTTGTTAGTGCGTTTTTTTCAATTCCTGTATTACAGAGTAAGGGCAAAACTCTATTAAGATGCAAGGTATTTACCGGTTGGGGTGGGAGCGGCGAAAGGGCGAAAATTGACTGTGGGTGCCCGTCATCCCAAGGTTTTCACTTCAGAATGAGGGGATATGATTTCTGCAATCCCTGTCGCATAAGAATTTCCTTCTCTCCTAAGTTTATTTACATTTTTTTGGTGGCAATTATTGGTTAGAAAAGGCCCCCAAATGTTAGAATGGTCATGAAAAACCTGCAGGAAATCCTGGATGCAATATAATAATTAAAACATTAGTGCTGACTGGCTGGCTGTTGGTATCCTTGAATGTATTTGCCATGTCTACTGTGCAATGTAAATTGTAATTTTGAAAAAAAAAAAATATTGTAAATTCATTTATCCATAAACGGAGTGTGACTGTCCCGTAGTACTGAATTTACTCGCGTGTATTATTTGTATTTTGTATTTACGAAATTGTAATATGCCAATAAGAATAATCGACGAACCTGGTTGGGGAAGTGGAGAGGAAGACCGAATTCACAATGCTCCTGAGCAAGCACTGTACATCAATCATAATACTTTAATTTTCGGCTGACATACATGTTTGTGTCATTTTCACCTTTAATTTTCACCTTTAAGAATGCAGCGTAATGCAGTACGATGCAATAAACGCCTAAACTGCCAAAACATGCGCTGAAATGCTGCGACTTTCCTGCACGATGTATGGTAAACTGGGTCAGCGCCAGTATAGTCATCTTGTTCCGGTTTCCTTAAAGTTTTATGCGTGTAAGAAAAAGTTGTATGTCAGAATAATCCACAATACGTTGCGATCAGGCAGCTTAAAAATGGCCGGCAAACAACGATAAGGAGAGCGAGGGAGAACGAATTTTGGGAAGGTGCATTGTGTTAGCTAACATTCGCCATATACGGTTTGTAAAAATACCACAAACTGTTTTGATAGTTTGTGACAGGGCAATGTTTATTTTCTGGCATCTTTTAGCTCCAATATGGGCCGGCTTGAGCTACAATTTCCAGGACCATTTTGTCTGAGCTTCTGCGGTCCTTGTCAAGCGGTGAGCGCTAATTTGCGCTATAACAACCCTTCTGTGACGTTACGCTGCGACCATTGCGACTGTAAGAGTTACAACCCCCTGGAAGCGCTGATGTCTATGATGGTCTGAAGTTGCACATGCTTGGCCACATTTTAAGCGATGTCTTTTTAAATTACACCCTTTTCCTGGTCCAGCTTGCAGAGGCCCTCCGCTCTCATGGATTATCCTCAATAGACGTGTTATAGCTCATTTTTGGCAGGTATTTCTTGATGTCGTATACAGAGCAATACAAAACAAAAAAATTTTTCCAAACAAAGACAGTCTAGAACATTTTAAATTGGGCCCATTTGGTTATACAAGGAACGGCATAAAAGTGAGTCTCCAAGATAATTCTACCCCGTATTCCACCATTTGTTCAGAGTCGCGAAGCCATGATGCCAGTTGTCGAACGAGTGACTGTTTTTACTTTTACGGGCGTACGCTAAAAATTACGCTGCGTACGTTTAGAAATGCATCACTTGGTTTTTGGTTGTGATTAGTGCAAGCACATGTTGTAGACAGGACGACTTTTCCCAGAAAGACGCTCTAAAATGAGTTCAACGGCAAATGTTGAGACATTTTGGCACCGGGCGATTTTAACCTAATTTTAGCATGCTGAATCCGAATCTGCCCGGTGCCAAGTCGAATTTCTCCTTCTAAGCCCGGAATTCAAGATGGCGTCCAAAAATGGCGACCAAAAAAGTCTTTTGCGTCTAGCGCCTAAACCGTTCATCCGATCGAAAATAAATCGGTTACCAATTATGTTTAGAATAAAATTTCCTTCAGAAAAGGTTATACTTATATTTTTCGTAAAATTCCCCCTTCTGACCGAAATTTGTCATTTAAGTTCTTTTAAGCCGTTTATGCACGCTATAGATACTACAGCGCATATGTGTATTATAATTCCTGACTTTAAACAACTGGAATGTTAGTTCTAATTAAGATCCACTACCATAATTAGGGTAAAATGAAAGGTGAAGCTGTATATTTTCCAATAAGGGTAATTATAACGATTTATTTTAATTAGAAGCTGAGCTACGGCAGTTTATCTACGTTGTAGCGCTTTTAATTGTACATCATTTTATGGCAAGTTCTATCTTTAAACTGCTGCAGTAGCGGTTCTAATTTAGATAAATAGATGTGATTAGACTTAGATGAAAGATGAAGATATATACTTTCGAACAAGGGTAATTAAGACGATATATTATGATTAGGAGCTGAGCTATGTCAGTTTATCTATGTGGTAGCGCTTTGAATTTTGTGTCATTTTACGACAAGTTCTATCTTTAAACTGCTGCACTAGTGGTTATAATTCAGATAAATGGATGGGATTAGGCTTAAATAAAACATGAAGATGCATACTTTCCAACAGGGGCAATGAAAATGATTTATTTTAATTAGGAGCCAAGCTACGCCAGTTTATCTGCGTTGTAGCCGTTTAATTTGTGTGTCATTTTACGATAAGTTCCATCTTTAAACTGCCACAGTAGTTGTTCTAAATTATATAAATAGATATAATTAAACTTAAATGAAAGATGAAGATGTATATTTTCCAACAAGGGTAATTAAAACGATTTATTTTAATTAGGAGCAAAGCTACGACACTTTATCTACATTGTAGCGCTTTAATTTTTGGATTGTTTTACGACAAGTTCCTCCTTTAAACAGGTGCAGTAGCCGTTCTAATTCATTTAAACGGATGTGATTAAGCTTAGATGAAAGATGAAGATATATATTTTCCAACAAGGGTAATTAAAATGATTTATTTTAATTAGAAGCTGAGCTATGGCAGTTTAACTACATTGCAGCACCTGGATTTTTGCATCATTTTACGGCAAGTACTATCTTTAAACTGCTGTAGTAGCAGTTCTAATTCAGATAAATGGATGTGATTAGGTTTACATGAAAGCCAAAATTATGTATTTTCCAACAAAGGTAATTACAACGTTTTATCTGAGTTATAACGGCTGCTGTAGCAGTTTAAAGATAGAACTTGTGATAAACTGACACAAAAAGCATATCACTATACTGTGAAAAAATTATCGTAGCTTAGCTCCTAATAAAAATAAATAGTTTTAAATACCCTTGTTGGAAAATATACATCTTCATCTTTCATTTAAGCTTAATTACATCTATTTATCTAATTTAGAACGACTATTACACCAGTTTGAAGATGGAACTTATCGTAAAGTGATACAAAAATCAAACCGCTACATCGTAGATAAACTGCCGTAGCTTAACTTCCAATTAAAATAAATCGTTTTAAATGCCCTTGTTGAAAAATATACATCTTCACCTTTCACTTAAACTTAATTACATCCATTGATATAATTTAAAAGGACTACTACACCAATTTAAAGATGGACCTTATCGTAAAACTATTAAAAAATTAAAGCGCTACATCGTAGATAAACTACCGTAGTTTAGATCCTAATTAAAATAAATCGTTTTAATTCCCCTTGTTGGAAAATAGACATCTTCATATTTAATTTAAGCCTAATTACATCCATTTATCTAATTTAGAACGACTACTGAACCACTTTGAAAATGAAACTTATCGTAAAACGACCCCAAAATCGTACCGTTACAATATAGATAAACTGCTGTAGCTTAGCTTCTAATTAAAAATAAATCGTTTTAATTACCCTTTTTGAAAAATATACATCTTCATCTTTCATTTAAGCCTAATTACATCCATTTATTTAATTTAGAACGACTACTGCACCAGTTTAAAGATTGAACTTATCATAAAATGACCCAAAAATCAAAGCGCTACAATGTAGATAAACTCTCGTAGCTTAGATTCTAATTAAAATAAATCGTTTAAATTACCCTTGCTGCAAAATATGCATCTTCACCTTTCATTTAAGCACAGTTATGCTAAGGCAGACAATGTGGGTGTAAAGGGGCCGATACTTTGTGAAAAGTGCCTGAGGAAGATGGCAGTTTGCCATTGAAAATTCGTAAGACATTGAAGGTGTCTTCGTTGTGAAGTTTAGCGGTAATATTCTCTATAATTCTCGGAATTGTGACTCAAATTTGACGAACATTCACAGTAATATGACGAGCGTTGTTTTCAGTAACATTGCAGCTGTTTAAAGTCAGGAATTATAATACACATGTGCGCTGTTGTATCTATAGCATACATAAATGGCCTAAGAGAACTTTAAATACAAATTTAGGCCAGAAGGGTTAATTTTAAAAAAAATACGCATAGAACTTTTTCGTAAGGAAATTATATTCTGAACACAATTGGTAACCGGTTTGTTTTCGATCAGATGAACGGTTCAGGCGCTAGAAGCAAACATATGTTTTTTGGTGCCATTTTTGGACTCCATCTTGAATTCCGGGCTTGGGAGGAGAAATTGGCACCACGCAGTTTCGGATTCAGCATGCCAAAATTAAGGTAAAACCGCCCGGTACCAAAATGTCTCAACATTTGCCGTTGAAAGTTATTTTTAGGGTTTTTTCTTCTAGTCTTATTACTTCGCAAGCGGTAGCGTTTAAACGACCTTCAAGCACGGAAGGAGTTTTTTTTCTCAAGGCAAGGCCAACCGTGGTGGAAACTGCGTGTCTTGCCTCCCGACTCCAAGCTAATCCTCAGGAGTGCCGGGAAATTAATTCTTCGTAACATTATTTTGATAAAATAAAATTTTGGAGATGTTAAATCACCTGGCCTGGAGCCAGGAATGAAATCTGCAGCTTCACTCCCAGACGACCTTGTAACAAGTGGTGGAATTCAAGGTGAGAATTATGCAAGGTGAAAAAAAAACAAAAAAACTCGCGCATTCCTGTGCTCTTGGTGATATCGATACCTCCTTTTCGCGCATGAGTTTCCTGCATATTATTTTACGTAATAAATGTGGGTTGTTGAAGAGCGGTGAAAATAATATCGAAGATATTAAGTTTGTAAAACTTTGTAAACGCCCACGGTTAAAAAATCAATCAATCTGTGTAACAACATGCATGAAATAACAATTATTGGAACGGAAATCTATCACACATAAGCGATAAGATTCACGTTACAAAGCAGTGGTGAATTGTGCCTTGCGTCATAATTCACCATGAGGGAATGTTTATTTTTGTGGGTGTGGTACACTCCTCGATTTGGTAGTAATAAGTCAAATAATTTCTGTGTATGCTATGAATTCATTTTCCTTATTTTTCTTTTGATTTTTAGGAGTGATTAGTTAAATCGGGAACATAAAAGAATTCCATCAGTACTAAAAGGCAGTAGACTGCTTTATGATCACGTTTTAGTATAAGACGGACTGCAGCGCAAAATTGGTAAACTATTGCGGTATAAAAAATGCATACCTCAAATGTAAATTGTAAAAAGACATTTTGTTCATACAATGAAGCCTCAGTTAGCAAAGACACCGAAGTATGCACCTAATCTGAATAAATTTTAATCCAGGATGCATTGTTAACCCGTGAACTACAATTACAAATGATATATCGTCTCACTATATCGTGTAGCCCTTGCACAAATATCTTTCGCAGCATTTGCATTGGTCTGAGGGAATGTAACAAAATCGTCTCACACGTGCAAAAACAGGAGGAATGATCAGTGGTGCCTATCCCCCCCCCCCGGTCCTGTGAGGAGTTACCCCACTAATATCAAATGCGCACCCCCCACTCCTCTAGCGGAGAAAATGAAGATTTGACCACCAGATTTTCCATCATGATCCTCCCTTCGAGATCCTGAAAAAACCTTGACCGCCCCGACTCAAGGTCCAAAAATAATGTGACTCCTCCCCCTCCCAAAAAAAAATGCACTTTTCGTATACCCATTGAGACTGTCTGCAGATGATTCCTGTAGCCAAGATTAGTGCTGTAGCCAAAATAAGTATGTAGCTCTCCACACCGACAGTTACCATTAGACGTAAGGAAACGTGTCTCGTTTTTAACGAAAAGACATGTTGGATTAAAATTTTTTGATAAAATGTTCCTTACAGCCATCTTTTGTCGAGATTCATACAATAAGTATGATGAACATACTGTTTACTTGTATGCCCACATCCGTAACATAGTTAGGACCCGAGAGACCGAAGAAGCCAAGAAACCAGGTGCTAAGGCTCTTCTACAAAGTTATTTGTTAAAACTATACCTGCAGAAATGGTACTAACAGCTTCAAACTCTTTGTGACACTAACATCATGGGCGGTCTGGGGAGGAGGGGGCTTGCCCCCAGACCCCCCATGATGATCTGGGGGACTTGCCCACCAGAAGCTGAGGCGTTTTTAGAAATTCTGACTGCTGAAAATGCCATTTTTGAGATTTTTGATCACCTCTTCCCCTCTTGACGGGACCTGAAAAATTCATTACCCCCTCGAGGGGGGCCAAAAAATTTCTTATGGCCCCCCCCCCCCCTCCCAATTTCGTCCCTGGCGATAAATAATGACCGGTGCGTAATAGCCGGGTGCAGTAACAGCATCTACTGTTCTGTTTCGTTTTCAATCAATATTCATCGGTGCATAAAATTATAATTTTTTTCTGGATTTATGTGTTGTGTTGACTATCGACGGGTCATAATTATTGTGTTGTGGTGATTGGTGGTGTGTTGTTGTAACATAATAAATATATCGATATTTTCCCACTCCTCCTAAAATGCCAGTGAGGAGTTGCTCCTCACTGACCGCCCCCCCTCCCCGTGGGCACCTTTGGCAATGATTGCAGTTGCAACATTTAAGTATAGGTTAGACTGAATGCTGCAAAACTGAACCGTAATAGAACTAAGCCAATATTGAAGCAGGCTTCTTTAAAAGACGGATGAATCACGTGATTTACGTAGAATCAGAAAAGATATTTAATCAACTGAATAAATTCTTTATGAAATTCATACTTGAATATTGTCAGTTTCTACGCCTCTTCCTCTTGGATGCTCCTTAGACGACAAGTATACATATTGCGTAAATCAAATTCGTGACCAAGTGACAAGAGTAGGTAGCTAAAAAGGATGCCTAGTAAGGGTGCATTTAGAAACATAACCTACTCGCGCAGAGTTTCCAGTTTCTTCTAACGGAATGGGACAAGACTTAAACGGATATACCTCCCAGCGCCATTTTTCTCGATCCACCACGTCAAGCACGACCCCAAAGGTCTATTTACTTACCGTTAGTCTTTCCCCCGGCTAAAAAACCGTTTTAAAATGTGGCGGCTAGAAGATTTTCTGTTGAATATTGTTAACTATATTTAAGAACGTTCCGTTCCTATATGATCCTTTGCGAGCCTACAATGACCTTGATCTGTGTGTGCGCAGTAGTTTGGCACATTTCAGGTACTTGGGGAGAAATAATATTATGCGGCTCAAAAGCTTAAATTGTGGTAAAATATAGAGAGCAATGATCTACCTGACAAAAATTAACTTGTGTAGGAATGTCAGCTAAGTGGTTTTCAATGCAAAATTTGACCCTCAATAACGTTGTAAATATGTTACTAGGTTCTTCTAGTGTCTTCTAATTCTTCTTGTCCGCTCATCCCCAACGAATGGCTGCAATTCGATGCGAACTGCATAACTTTTCTGGTTTGCAGCCTGGGGTGTAACGGGAATGGCGAAGAATGGAGCGTAAGTACGAAAGTATTGTTATAACCATTGTTAGTATTGTCGGCATCGTCTCTCATTGGACGGCCGAAGTTCGGACAATGACAACGTGTATACTGACGTGCGTCAGTATCTAGACACATGCCAGATTGTCCTCACAAATCTAAACAACGTTGCCAAAGAAATTGTGCATGTAAACGTCCCAATTCACGAAAAACAAACAAAATATCAAAATAAAGCCAAAAACTGGTAAAGTGGCCACCAAGTTGAGAATGGCTCGGCCTCACAAATGGGTGATATCAACTAAATAAAAAAAATATAAAAAATAAAAACAAAACAAAAACTAATGAGGGGCCAGTAAGTTAAGGATGGTTCGACGTCTGAACGAAGTGATATGAAATTAAAATATTAAAAAAATTACCGCTCAAGCTACTGTTGACGTTGCTCTGTATTACACATCTGCAGTCTAGTTGAACTGGGTCTAACAAACAATTAAAAAAAACAAGTGATATCAAAAGCCTAAACTGATAAAAGAGACCGTCAAGTTCCGAATGGTTCAGCCCCTCAAAGGAGTGATATCAACAGACAAATATTCGCCAAGTTAATCACACCGACTGATACTTAACAGGTATGTTAAGAGTACTCTTACTGTTGACAAGTACTCTTTATGAAAAGTAGCAATGTTCTAGTTTTCATTTAACCTTCGAACTATTAAGCGGTGCGATTAACTTGGCGAATGTTTTGGTGTGTTGATATCAGTTCTTTGAAGGGCCGAACATTCCGAATTTGGCAGTCCCCTTTACCAGTTTTGGTTTTTGAGATGATAGTGAATATAGATAGCATCTCGCGGCGAGAATTCAACATCCTACATGGCATTCACTTCGGGCAATATCTCCCAATCTCAAACAATTTGTCGAATCGTAAACTTTCGAATGCCGGCAATCAAAAAACAGTCGCCATTTTAAATACATAAATAAATAAATAATCCGTTTGTTGCAAAATGTGCAACAAGACTGGAAAGGGCACCGGTGCCACTAACATCCAGCCTAAAATAGAAGAGAAAAAAACAAAAATTTATAAATTCACTAACGGGAAGGAACGGAAGGAAGGAAAGACGGAAAGGATCATGACTGCCTTACCACCAAAGTTAGACCTGCGGAGATCATAAGGTCTCCAATGGCATCACCAGTGTATTTTGTATGCTGCTGCAGCAGGGATTGTTTTCTTGTTGGCTTAAATAGACGTCGTCATGCCACGAGCATTAAACTTTGTGTCTCCGCCGGCATCGTTTGTGGTTGCTGGATATTAGATAAATCGAACGCCACTTTCTCCATTAACAGTGAGAAGCAACCAGGGAGTTTAATATTAACTAAGTAAGGGCGTATTTAAGCTAGAAAACTTTCTCGCTAGCCGAATCCTGTTTGCTAGCCTATCGTTACTTATTTACGATGAGTTTCCAGTTTCTCCTAATGGAGTAGGGCAATACGTAATAATTAAAGGTGTTATAAAATAACAACAAAGATAAAGAAGAAAGTACAATATTATTTAAATATTGCTACAACATTATCGTCATTTCTCGCTATTTACCAAATTTGCCTACATTCTTGCAAAGAGATGGTAGAAAATTCTCGCAACGAGAATGAAAAATTCGACAGGGTGCCCATTTCGGGTTTGTCGATCGAAAAAATACCATCATTCAGTATGCCATTAAATTAGACCGCAGTAGTAATTGTTTACTAGTTGTCTAAATCGACACCGCCATGCCTCAAGAATCATAAGTTGTGTTTCGAGCCACAAGGAGTGGCTCCGCACACTGACAAGGTAAGAAGGTAGAACTCGAAAACTAAAGTTTTCAGACACCAAACCTCCCTTTTCATGAAATTTCATCCAAATCAGAACAAAACTGCGAGTGTTATTGTACCCCAAACAGACATTCTCACAAAGAGATACGTAAACCCATTTTCAGTCGAGCCTTCGACTTCGTTCGCTCTTCTCGCTCCGCCAAGAATCTATATTTCTGGCCTTTATTTGTTGCGGGTCTTCAACAGGATACATAAAACCATCGCCGGCAATGCCAGTTCGTCAGTTCAAAAAAAAAACGTTTTTTTAATTGATTAAAAAAAACCTTAAACATGAATCTCACTCAGTTAACCTTTTGCAGGACTGTGTGTTTTAAAAACAACATTTACGTGATGGAGCACAAACTAGGTCAAAAGACGCACCGCGAGCTTTGTGAGAGGGCTCCAAGGACCCCCAGCAAAACGAGCAGCAACAGGCCAGTGTTATCAATGTGCTCGTCTCTAAACCAAATGAATGGCGGTTCGAATCCAGCAACCGTCTTAATTTTTTTTAAAGTCATAGTACATGTGCCCCATAAAGGGTTAAAACACAATGTTTATAATATTGTCTCCGAGTGTTTTTTCGTTACTACTGATATTACAGCTAATCTTGTGTGTTTAACCTTGTTTTCGCCTTGTTTAGTTTGTCCATGGACAGCGGCCTGGAATTCAGGCACTCTTTGGGGTCACTTTGTAGTTAAATCATATGGCAAGTTAGCAGAGATCGCATTAGCATTGTGGTCTAGTGCATTGGAGGTCCAATTCAGAGGCTCAGCTTCAATTCCCAGGCCCGTGATGGCACCTGAAATTTTTTATCATTATTGCTGCTCACTTGTCATCCTTACCTGTTCACAATGTTAGCTCTGTTATGTTTCCTCGTTCATCACTAATCTCACGTACTAGTTTTCCGTAGGATAGTATTCTGTCCTATCCAGCTTTGGCCGGGGATTTATTTTTCGCCTGCGGTTGTGTCCCAGTTTTTGCTAAATGTTTCCTGCATATTCACTACAACGAGAAATTTTTCTTCCTGTAATATTCCTCTTTACCTTCCATCCTCTCCCTCCCCTCTGCCCTCCCCTCTGCCCTCCCCATGCTCCTACCCGTCCCGCTCCTTCCTGTCTCATTTCCTCTCCTTACTGCTCCCCCAGCTTGCCTGCTGCCGTACACGGCCATCCCGATACCTTTCACCCTCCCTTTCCCTCCCTCCCCTTTCACCTACCCGTCGCCCTCGTTCCCGTCCCCCCTGTGTTTCATGTAGTTGAATTTGTATGTGGAGTTGAATTAAATACTGTATCTCTCCTTTTCCTCCCCTCCCTTCCCCTCTCAATCACTTTAGTTATTTTAGCATATATTCATCTGTTAGCCAAGAGTAGAGCTAACAGACGCACTGCTCAACAAATGGAAATTCCACGTCCATGGACCCCCCCCCCCCCCCCTTACTCCCATTCTATCGCTTTGGCTTGAGCAATCCGTACCATATGAAGAAACACCCACCTTTGTGCGGTATCGCTGAGATAACCGCGCAGAGCAAATTGTTAGTTGCGGAAACAATGTGCTAATTTCAACTTTTCGCTGTCAAAAGAATTAACACGCTTTCCCGTTTTCATTGTTTCATTGTTTAGCTGCGGGGTTGCTGTCTTAGTCCTGCAGCTGTGAAATTTGCTTTGCAATGTTAGATTGGAAAAAGCCGAGGTTTGCAACGAAAAACAATAAATCATCCACAGAGGGAGGGTGTGCTTAAATGTCCAGACATCACCACAGATTAAAACCACCTTACCTTCTTTGAGTCTTAAGCTAAGAAATGGTGTTCGTTGGAAAATTACCTCCTTCTTTTTTTCGTTGTTTAATTAAAGCAAGCACTTTCCTCCCTTCGCACCACAACGTGCAAACCATTCTTTTTTTTTTCTTCTTCAATTCCACCTCGTTTGTTGGCTTCATTATTTTCCAGCTAGCATTCTCTTGCTTTCTACCTGAGGGAATTATTTCCCGGCGATGAGTTGCACTTTTGGTGAGAGCGGGCTCATTTGCTCAGTCACCTCCTATGATTGCACGAAAAGGTTAATTCCCGGGCAAGTTGAAACCAGCATTTCAACCGTACAAAAACTGAAAAGGTTATGAACCATTTTACCATTTTATGAAGACCACTTTTGCTGCCAAGGAATACGTTTATTTAAACGAGTAAGAACACTGGAAAGAGAGGTCTGATATTACTCCCTGCCGTGCGGAGAAATTTCTGTTTGTATTACCAGGAGAAAATGAATAAAGCATACGTACTACGTATGCTTTATTCATTTTCTCCAGGTATTACTAACGAAAAAATGAAGAGCTCCTTTTCAAATAGCCGATTACAATTTGGGTAAATAAAGAAAAACGTGCAGCAATAGCCTAAATGATTTTTGCATGTTTTAACACTTTTTCGTAGGGTCCCTACATGTAATTAGTGATGTTGTAATAAGTAAATGAAATCCCGAATTTAAAGTAATGGAATAAATGAACGTTTAAGTGTACTTAAGCTACGTTGGTAAAGATAGCTTAAGCCACAGACAAAATTAACTAACTTCTCTCTCAGGCTCTCATATATACATTTGTTTATAAAAATGAAGGCATATCGCATGCAAATTGATTACATAATAAATTTAAAATTATATTTTAAAATAACTTATACCTTTCAAAACTTTCTTTGGCGTTGCACTATTGTTCCAATGCTGCTAATTTAGTATACGCCAATCGCTATTTTTGGTGCAGAGCATGAAACTGTGGAAAAATGTGTCGATAGCCAATAAAACTTGTCCGTATGTTCAAAACGTAATTGCTCTGTTGCTTGCTCAACTCATAATAATGACAACAATAGATTGTAGAAAAAATCAGCAGGAAGTACCACTAGTACTTGTTTTGCTGAAGCAAACACAATTTCTATACACACACTGTATGCATCCATTTTAATATCACTTTGTTATGAAGTTAGGTGTCCAATGGTAACAAAATTTGAAACACAGCAACATGTAATATTAAATTGTTCCGGCCAAAATGTTCATTAAATCTTCAGGCCAATGTTCTCACCAAATATTTCATTAAAGTTGCCATTATAAAGAATCTAAATATAACATAGCCTATTGTTCAAGAAAATAAACTTCAAAAAATTTCAAACTTGACAAAAAAAAAAAGAACAAATTGCTGTCACCTTTCTGTATATCATAAGTTTAGCAGCTAGTACAAAGTAGGAACTCTGGTGCCTTGACCGTTTAGCGTGAGGAAATCCGGAAGTTATGGCCGAACCGGAAGTACGACTCGATATGTCAAGAAAGTAATGGTCAGTGCTGCTTTCGCGAAGCGTGAATACAAAGGGTGCTATAGACGATAACGAGTGTTACTTTTACTATGGTGGGCAAAGTCACCGTGTTTGACGGTGCTTGTTATTTGTGCAAATTGTTGTTTTGACAAAGACCATTATGCAACGATCTTTTTATTTTCTCTGCAAACATCATATCTATCCATTTAAATCATAGTTTATTATTACAACTTTTAAGTGGTATTTCATAGGATTTCCGACAGCTTCTTATGTTCACTTGGATGCAGTTGACACTATTTTCACCACATCTATCCTATACCTATATCCTTTAGTAATTTGAAGTTTTCATGTACGTCATTGTTATATTCACTTTACAGCTCCATTTGTTCTTGCTGTATTTTGTTCCGCCATTATCTTTCTCTTGAGCTTTTCTAAGTCGTCTTCACTTTTTATTGTGTGCACTTACTTTTATCTTCGGTTTAGGTAGCCTAAGATGCACAAGTTTCCCTTCTCCGACGCAGAAATTCGAAATATTATTTCGTTTTCTGTGTTGTTTTCTTGGATTAGACTCATGTAGAATTGCGGCAAATGCTTATTTATGGTGTCGACAGGTTTCTTGGTACCCGTGCGTTTTTTTTTTTTTTTTTTCATCAAGCAATTTAGCGAAACACGAGTATGGTGTAAAGACGACGTCAGTATTGTGCAATACACACAAACCCTATCCCGTTTATCTACCCGCAGTTTGACGTTAATCACGAACCGTACTCTTGTTTCGCTAAATTTCTAGATGGAAAAGAAACGCAAGGTACATTACCGGACGACACTTGAGTAAGCTGGCGGAGGGTTTAACAGCAGTGCTTGGTTAGGCCTTAAGGAAGAATGACAGATGCCATTGTTTTAGTGGTTCATTGTTAGTATGGTTTTTGGAAATTAGCTGCTTGCCTACCTAAAATTCAAGTGACGACATTCAGTCTAAAGCCAGTCTAAATGTAAAATTTGAGACATTTTGCGTAGGGAATATCGCGGGGGTTAGAATTCGTGTAGAATAGGCCAAAAAGATGAGTCTCACGAGTTACATGATCAGGGTTCGGCGAGTTCAACAGTTATCAAGGGGAATGACCTCACGACCACAATAAAGATGACAATTATAGGTGGACAGCACACGAAAATTGAATATAATGCGATTGTTGCAATAATGCAATCAATACTGAAAGCTTGATCCGGAGCCCAGCAGTCAAAGGTATCAATCCCATGAGAGTTCAGTTGAGAGTTAAGTTGTGTTAATCCCCGTTGATACATTAAATAGATTTTGTAATTACTACCTGTTTCGTCAATATCTTGTTTGTTATTCCACCTTGGTTTCGTCTTAACCACTCATCTCTGTACAAAGATGGACCAGCATCGTTTCTGGTTTGTTTTTGTTGTTGTTGTATGTTTGTTGGCTACCTAAGTGCTTTATCGATGTGCCAGGCTTTAAAATTGTTTATCTGTAGTGCATTTACTAGTCCATATATTGTATTCTGCATACGTTCGTTTCTCGTGTAACTTACGCCGTAGATTTTGATATTTTAATTTTTGTATTGTTCTGCTTTATTTTGGTTTTGTTTGATTTCTTTCTACAGTTTCTATATTTTTGTTTTGTTTTCGTTCTTCATTTCTTTGTATTTTTCTTTCACAAAATTCATTCCTTCTAAAATCTTTTCGTTGTCTTTTTGCAGATCTTTTTAGAGGTTTTCTATTCTTTCAATTGCCATATCTCTTTCGTCTTTGCCTTTTGTTTTTTCTTCTTCTTTATATGTTGTTTCAGTAGTCTTCATTTTGTCCTCATCATTTTCCGTGTCATTTATTTTTTCTCCCGTGTTGTTCGATTGAGTTCGTCCCTTTCTGCATCGTTTGTATTTTCATTTTTTTTCTTTTTTTCCCCTTATTGATTTTATTGTCGAGGCTGCTAGTCTTGGTTAGGAAATGTAAGCACTGCAACGAAGTATATGTTTCAAAAAAGAGAAGCCAAGAGTGCGCAGTTTCAAACACAAACCAAATGTTTCTTGCAGATTACAGGTTATCAAGGAAACAACACCACACACATTTGTGCAAACAACACCACTTAAAAATACTTATTGGTGCAAACAACTACTTAAAAATACATATTGGTCTGCAAGCAACACTGCTTAAAAATAATACACATTGGTGCAAACAGATAGCATAATGCAGACAGAACTGCCTAAGTCAAAGCAAGTAATTAAAAATTGTTAAAAAGTATAATTAAATTTTTTTGTTAAAGTATTGTGGTGAAAGCGCAAGAAATAGTGTCACTCGTCGTAGACACATCCGTCGTAGCATCCAGCCACTGCAATGAAGCACAGTGAGTGGCCATCTAGAGGGAAGAATGTTACGTATGGCCGGAACCGAACCCTGATCTTCCGATGACATTTTCACTGCATTAACTTTTTTCATCTAGATGTTCACACGTTGGGCTTTACTGGATTTACCGGATGGTACGGCAGGTTTTTCTTTACACTTTCTCACTGTAGTTTCATTCATCTTCATTTATCTCGGAATTGAGGCATGTGGATTCGCTAGCATAACAGAATGAAATAGACTTTACAAAATTCAAACAAATAATCATGCAGAATTCTTTTTGAAATTCGAGCCCACCACTATGCTGAATTCATACTCAACTTTGAAAATCACTCCACTAAGAGAAAACGTCATACTACGAAAAAAAACTTTACACTGTGAAGCAAAAGAAAACATATAATGAAAAAAACGATTTATCAAACAAGAAAATTATACCTATAAATAAATGTAAGTAAAAAATGGACGATTGACAAGTACTACACAATTTGAAAAGCCACTCAAGTGAAATTTGGAATTTATATAAAATTAGTTAAACGCAGTTTTCTGAAAATGTTAACTGAAAACAAATCAATAATTCACGGTAGACAATCTGTTGTAAAAACAAAACAAATAAAGGAAAAAAAGTTAATATTGTTCAACAATGTATGTTTAATGCATGAATGGTAGGTATCGTTTTTACAGTTTTTTATTCTTAGCTGCCATATTATCTTAGTTGTAATTCGCAAATCCCAACAACTTGCTTTGTGGTGGGTTGTTTTCTTAACTACAATAAAAAAAATTATCGGGAAAGGTAAGAAAATTATAGAGATTAGCGGAGTTGCTCGCTTCACTCGCTCTTTCTGCGAAAAAGTGTACTGACCTCTGGTCATTAGTTTGATTTGCTTGGTCGTTTTCATAAACAAACAAGGTAATATACCTTGTGCCTATATTCCTTCATTTCTCTTCGTTTATCTCATTCGCCACATTTACTAAGAATTCACCACCAATAACGATGTTAAAATATGGGACAGCTGTCCTCACGATTTGTTTCAAGACAACAATAATGTCAAAAATACTAAGATTTCTTATCTCCGGATTCAAAGTGGATTTAAGCGGTAGATAGGTTATGAAGTAATAAAAAGCCAATAAAGTGCACATTTAACAAAACGAAAATACGACGTTTCGGGTCAGACTACAACCCGTTATCAAGCAAGACCAATTTTAACAAAAGGAGCTAAAGTCGATACATAATTTTTTTTAAATACACTTTGCGCGTGCCCCACAACTCTCCAACTAAAGCACTAGTAAAACATTATGTTTAAAACGATCAAAAGAACCTAAGTCAGGGCAGAGCCTGACAATAGGGACCCAGACAAATTCCCTGCAAAGCAGGTCGTAAGGTCTGGGATCGGTGCATGCAGTTATAGAGGAGAAAGCTCCTAGCAGGAATCTCAATGTTTTCCAATACGACCTTTCTCCTACATAACTGCATGCTGAAACGGGTCCCATACTTACGACCTGCTTTGCAGGGAGTTAGTACGAGCATACGAGCATAGATTAGAAAGTTAACTAGATGTGCCGTCTCACTTCTTCCCGTCCTACGCAGACCTCTAACGGTAGAACAACTACTAATACCTCTGCTAATGCTTTGCTTTCTGCTGCTTCGAAGGCAAAGCATTAGCAGAGGTATTAGTAGCCGCAACTACCGCTAGAGGTCCGCGTTGGACGGGAAGAAGTGAGACGGCACAGCTAGTTAACTTTCTAATCTATGGTACGAGTTCCTAGTGTCAGGTTCTGGGCTAACTTAGAAGGTTATGTTTATCGTTTTAAACATAATATGTTTTTACTAGTGCTTTAGGTGTAGATTTGTGGCTTATACCCCAATTGTATTTTTTTAAATATGGTAATTACCCATATTAATTGTGTTCCTTTCTATTCACCTGGTGTGTGACGCGGCAAAAAAGCGTCCCTTCAGTGCAGATTGAAAATGTTTGATTATCTGTATATGTGTGCGTGTGAAATGCTGCATATGGACGTTTCCTTTTGGCCGTGTTAGTGTGGTTGAGCGGCAGGACTTTGGCCTTTGGTCTCAAAGGTCCTGGGTTCAATTATCGCCCAGGAAGTCTGACAGTTAAGTCCAAAAGGCAACGTAAATAGGTTTGCATCTGCATTTATTTATTCATTTTTATTTTATTTTTTATCTTGTATCGACTTCACTTCCTTTGGCTAAAGGATATTTTGCTTGTTAACGAGCCGTAGTCAGACCCGAAATGTCGCATTTTAGTGTTGTAACGTGTGCACCTTATTGGCTTTTTATTACGTCATTTCTCATCTCCGTCACATATCTATTAGACCAAAACTCTGCTTTACAGGTTAGCAAGTCTTGCTGCTAATTCTTTTTGCGTTTAGAATTTTAAAACAGGGTCAAGAATTAAGATATATTAGTGAGATTACCGAATTTGCCTTTAAGTAATTCTGGTGCTTGTGCGTCCTCCTTTAAGTGTACGTATCGCGTGAACGTCTATGGCATCGCGTTTTGGTGTTTTACGTTGTGTTAATTAGAAGAATGTTGTTCGGTAGTTGAGCATAGTGCATTAATGCCCTATCATACAGTTACCGCAGCTGAGTTTTATGATCACGTCCTCTTTTCACGGTTATTCCTTCAGCTCGTTCGCTCAGCCTTCAAAGCAGAAGTTAATGCCCAAGAATGGCGTCGCCCTTTCCATTTTCCTCTTTCACCCTTTTGCCCTGTTCGCCCTTCTCGCCGCTAACACCCTTTTCTTGGTCCTTTACGTCACTAATGAACGGGGTCAGCGTGAGGGGAGATGAAAGCGTGCTGCTAACAACTTGTAAGACGATGCCATTCGGGTTCCAAACTACCATCGAGGGGCTAGAGATAGTCTGAAACGATGGGTTGCTAGACAGTGCTTTTAGTTGGAATTTATTAGCAACAGTTTCGTACGTCAACGGGCCTTACCTGAAGTACATTTTTATTAACGAATTTCAGCCGTAAGGTGATGCTGTGGTTATGCCGAAGTTCGCTGATAATGTTAGGTTGTATCGTACAACTGTCGACAAGCATGACCATTTACAGTTAGCTCTTGATTTAGATTCTTTGACGTGTTGGTCTGACGAATGGCAGTTGTCACCGGCCAAATCGAAGTGTGGCATTTTTCATATTGGTGTGGCTAAGGAAAATTATCATTATGCTATCTCCGGGTGTTCCCTGGGCACCTTTCTGTTATTAAGGATCTTGGCGTGCGGTTTGACAGTAATCTTCAATGGTCAACCCATTGCTATAATGTAGTTAAGGTAGCTAGATAGAGAGGGGATTAGTAAAAGGAGCTTTACATCTGGAGATCGTAAGACCTTGTTTTGGGCTTTTTGCGTTTTCTTCAGACCCATTTTGGAATATGCAACCCCTGTTTGGTCGCCGCATCTTGCCAAGGACTTTGATCAGGTGGAGTCTGTGCAGCGTATGTTTACAAAAAAAATGTTGGGCTTATCCAACTTAAATTACAGAGAACTACTAGAAGTCTTAGGGCTGACACACTGGAATTACGCAGCTGAAGTGTGACCTTGCTTTAACGTACTCCTTACTGCACGACCAGTACAAGGTCAACTATGGACACTTTTGTCCTTAAATTCATGTAGCATTACCAGGGGTCACTCTCTCAAATTATCGATGCTCCTATTTTCAAGAGATTGTAGAAAGTCTTTCTTCTCAAATCGTGTAGTGAAAATTTGGAACGGGCTTCCAGTAGAGAAAGTTTCAGCTCCATCCCTTAATATTTTTAAAATGAGACAATCGAAACAGAAACCATTTTTAACAAAATGTGTAAGATGTACATAACTTTTTTTTAATTGTAATTATGAGGCTTGGTATCGGCGGTCTTGATCGTCCTGTTGCGAATTTTCTCTTCATAACGAAATTTAAAATATATTAAATTGAATAGTTTTTTATTTTATTTTAAAGGTTGTGTTTGTCCCAGTCACATGGACAAAAAATAAACAGTTGAAGGCAATGCTATGCAACACTCACCTGTTTTTTTTTAACATGGTACGTTGAAAAGCCGCTTTGTAAGCCAAAGCTTTGTTCACTTTGTAAGCAAACAACTGTAATACATTCACATAATAGAAATTCTGACGCCTATTTGATTCAGTATTAATGTTCTACATGTACGCTTTCCAACATTCAATGAAACTAGAACTAAACCATCAAGGCCGTTTTCGATTTATGCTAATGTTATACAAGGTGTCCACAAATTATTCATCCCACATTTCATCAATTTGGACCAAAAAGATCTACTATATCTACTCCAAAACAAACCTTGTTAAGGATTCCCGGCAAGCTTTTCGGCCGTGTGAAGTTGTGATATCAAACGCCAAGCTCTTTCGCCAAGGTAATCACACCGACTAAGGCTTCAAACGTTAAAGGGCAATTCCATCCATTTTGACTGCATGTTTGACTTTTGGCTCACTTACACAATAACTAAACACAAGAATTGCGGTAAGAATACGTTACTTACGTCCGATATAACAATTTAATTACTGCATCACCAAAACACGACACGGAGATCGCCATACAACCTGAATCATACGTGTTAACATACTTGTCATACTTGTCATGAAAACCAAACCTTTTAAAGATTACTTATAAGGTGGTTACATGTTTAGTAGAAAAATTCGCCGAGTTGGCGCTGTTTCCGTCATACAACCAACGCTCCTCGTTCTTATGGGGCTTTTTAAATTCTCCTGACATTTATATAATGATATTCAAACTAAATATAAGGCTTTACTGATACTGATCGATCTATTGCCTAACGTTTATTTACTGACTGAGTTCAGAGAACTATACTTCCACCTTTCAACCCTGTGAGAGTTTAGCCTCAAGCTTGTAACACAATGACAAGCCCGATCAAGAAGCAGCTAAAAGGTGGAAAGTACGTTTAAGGCTGTAGTATCTTATGCAGTTTAGCAATAAAACATTTCTAAACCTAAAGCTGCATCCGCAACTCTAGTTCCGTTGGATTTGCGTCCAGCATAATTTTCTACAGTTGTCGACAAAGTAAAGGTCTACTGTTTTAGCCTGAATCCTGCAGCAACTGACTTACTCTTGAAAATTCCTTACGATGTCTGTACACTACATAAACAGAAACTGTAATCAATTTTGCTTGGTTTAGCAGGCAATGTGTACTAGTTCTATCAAGAGTCAAATGTAACGATAGATATAAGAGAGGTATTCAAGCTAAGAGCAAATGTTCAAAATAATTGTCTTGTCGGTACCTTCACGAAGGGAGCAGGAGTCAGTTGTTTCAATTGAATGTGTAGATAATGAAATCCAATGATGGGTGCTTCAAGCTTCCATACAGGAACTAATTTAATTTGCATTATTTTCATACACGAAATATTATATTTGTTAAGTAGATTTCAAGCTGAATTTTCCAATTGTGAAATCCCACATTGATATGGCAAAGTGTTGCGAAGTTACTAACATGCAAAATTACAAATAAACTATATAGTCAATGAAACATTACCGAGACACCAAAGCACGATATTTAATTTACGCAAATTGGGTTGTACAACCAGCATTCTATTATACGAGGTAGTGATAGCACTTTCTTTCTTCGTCACATGCCATGGAGAATCGTCTGAATTGTAAAAAAAAAAAAAAAAAAACACTGTCAATTATTTCCCAATCTTAAAATAACGGATTGCAGAAACTATAGTTTGCATAAATTCAATAAGCCAGAGATTTCACATGTGTAACCCATTAATTACTTGATTAACTTGAAATTTTGAATGTTAGAAGAGGATCTGGGTATAGTTGTCGATTCAAGACGATCTTAAGCCCCCTTACTTCGAAGTTTACATACTTTTATATAAATTATTCCTTTCGGCTATAATTTCGGAATGCTTTAGGGAATACGTTTATTTCACAGGTTATACGTTTATACCTTTATTCCATACTGTCTCACAGACTCTTGTGGATCCGAAGTTATGAGATCCTTGAAAACTCAAAAGATATCATAACTGCGAACAGTTGTATAGGACAATAATGCAATGAACAACTACACAGTTCGGTAACAATCTTCATGACCACCAAAACAAAATGAATGAGTTTGTAAAAAAAAATTTTGCAAAATGGTTTATGAATTGTTTAGCTCGCGAATTGAAAACACTACAGATTCGTGAAAATATGACAGCGGCACTATTCGGTGAGGTGGTAGCAGCAAGTTCTTTGTTCATAAAACACCTTTATTTCACATTACCTGAGAGACGTTTGTGCTTCAGAAGGAGCATAATCGATGAAAGAAGGCATTGCTGTTGCAGTGTTAACAGGCAACAATTCAATGATCAGCTTCCCTAAGATAGAATGAAGCACCCGATGAAGTGGGATGACATTCTTAAAGTTCCAGAAAATTACAGAGTTTAAAATGTAATGTGCAAAATGTGTTAAGGATTATGTTTAGCCGGGTTCTTTTTTTTTTTATTAATTTCTTTTGAGCCTTACGTCAGCCAAAGCAATTTAATGCTCGTATGGCCGGAGCGGCTCAATTTTGTACATTACCAAACTATTTAGACCTTTCTTGCTGGATCTCCGCGAATAGGACAAGTCAGCACATACTGAAGGTCAATATTTTGCAGGTAGTAAGAAACGAAAATTTTAACACTGCTTAAAATTAGTTTTTTTTTATCCTAAAATACTTACCTTCAGTAGAACCCATCAATCAATGTCATATCAATGTGGGATTTTAGCAGTTGGAAAGGTCAGTTTGAAATTATCATAAGAAACTAAAAAATATTCTCATATGCAAAATATGCAAATTAGAAAAAGAAATAGAAGTAGAGATTGCCGGTGCACGAAGCGCCCCCCCCCCCCCCCCCAAAAAAAAACAAAAAGAAGTTATGCAAATAGAGCGTCATAGCGTGATTTGAAAGCGTTGAGAGAAGGAGCGCAAACAATAGATTGAGTGAGGGAGTTCCAGGGTTGAACAACCCTTTCCGTGAAAAAGTGAAAGCGTATTAGTCCGAGAGACAGTGCCAGAAATAAGGAGAGGGTGGCCACGAGTGAAGTTGATGTTTGTAATGAGGGAGAGAACAGGGTCCACATCATCAAGGAGATTGTGAATAAGTTGGTAGGTAAGTATCATGTCGCCACGATAAAATCGATCATGAATGGAGGAAAGACCAAGTTTACGTAGGCGATCGGAATAAAACAAGAAACAAATAGTGTGACACCATTTGGTAAGGCGACGTTGGCAATTTTCAAGACGAAAATTGAGATTCGCTTCTACAGGGAAGCTAGACGCTCACCACAGGATTTCATTTTCTACATATTCATACGAAGCCATTGATACCTCCCTCATGCTCCGTTCATGAAGGGGCCCACGGGATTACGTTTTCTCCCAGACTATTAACACTTTTCATTAAGATACCTGCAGCTCCATAGCAACTTCTCGTTAAGTAGCAAACAAAAATTAGCTAAACATAACCAAGACAGGTTTCATGTACATGAAGCCAAGAGATGTGTTCATATTCCTCGTGCTTTATAACTATTTCACACCCTCTTTATTAATACATAAATATCAACTAACAACTTTTGCTGACACGTCTATCCTTACAGCTGGAACGTACGCGCTTCTGCGGTTTCTGTTGTAGCGTTAAGGTGCTTAATAACGTTCACCACCTCCCCCCTACGTAAACAAGCTTTAATTGGTTGGTTGCCATGTTCATTAAGATGTCGTAATTAATCAAGTTGAGAGGAAGGGCCATGATGAGAAGAATGCAGTGTTGTTGTGCTCTCACTAGGGAGCAAGGCACTGAGCGTGTAAGTTTTGTTACGGATTTAGCTGACACACGCAACAAGTGATGACATATTACACGCATGATGCAGCAGTACAGCTTGCGAGAAAAGCATAAAATGAGCTAGAACTAGTTTATACAGTGGAAGATGAAAGCCAGGGACGGACTTACCAGGGCGGATAGGCTGCGATCGCAATTTGGCCAACGGATTTTGGTGAATTCTTTTTTTCCCCGTTTTTTTTCCCAAACTTTGGCAAACAAGCTACTGCAGCTCGCGTTAACTCGCCATCTCTCTCGCATTTTTATGATAAATAATAAATAATTAAATAAAATGTACCACCATTATGTGGACGGAAGACGGAAGGGCTCTTGAGGCACTTACTCCGTTCCTGTGTAATCAAAGTTACACATAAAACGTGAAATTAAAAAATTACTTGGCAACGGGCGTTTTAAAATTGTGTGCACTGGTTCAGCTTTTAATCAAAGCCGGAACAGTATATGTGCATTCACCGCACAGGACTCAAAGGCATTCCAGATTGAGACTATCCATACCGTAAAAGAGTTCCAGAGACAGTCAAGGCAAGAGGTTGGGACAATAAGTTTCCAGTTATGGCCCCTTTGTACCAACCGGCAAGTAACAAAATCGAAGAACGGAAGATCTGCGGAAATAAGGTTACGCAAAATTTGAGATGTCAAAATTAAATCGAATCTTATTCTGCTCAACTCCAAAAGTTCCAGGCGATCCTTTCATGATGGTGAAGTCTCTCAATACCGGAAGGCTTTTTGTGAATAATCCCGGAATGCTATTCGTGGTAACACCGCTTACAGTGCTGCCTGCTGGTGGATTGAAAAGCATAACAATGTAAGATATTGTTAAACAGTGCCAATGTTAAAAAAAAACTCTTCAGCTCCGTCTGGACACGAGCAGGGAGCAGTCTCATACCCCATCCCCCAGAAAATCAAAAGTTTTTCACCACCGGCCTTACCAGTCCACTCCTAGAGTCGCAATAAGTAAAAAAAAAGGGCGTTGCATTCAGAAGTATAAGTAGCCACTGTGCTTTATATCGTCTCGCGTTGTGGACGTGTTACGAAATTTTATGATTCACATCTGGTTTAAGACATTCTTTTCTTGCATATGTGTGTTACTTACAGGAAGAGAGAAGTTCTACAGCTTAACACATTTTGGCAACAAACAACTCCAATCCAACGGCAACGAGGACGGAGTAGAGCAGGAGCACTGCAGTACAAGCCTGTCAGCTTGTTAGGCTGGGAAGCCTTTAAATGTAAGCAGCCCGGATTACTGAATGAACCCCTTATGCACAATTGCGGCCGACGAATATATACCATAGGATCTTTTTCCGAGTTCAGTCAGGGAAGGGGGGGGGGTCTTCTATTATAGTTAGTCCCTGGCCCAATATTTGAAGTGGGGCCCTGCCTCCTCCTCCTCCTTTGTCGCCACATTCATCTCAATTTTCTCCCCTCCTGTAATTGTTTAATTTATTTTCCAAGATGAATTTCTCATGTGAATTGTTGGAAAATCACGAACTGAGCCTGAAAGATGACAACGGAGCCGCCATTTTAACTCTATTTTTACTTCTTTACTTTTGCGTCGTAACTATAGTCTGTTCCACATTATGTTTGCAGAAAACTGACTGTGTGACGCCACGTTTCCTTGCACTGCGACTCAAAAACACATAAATATCCCACTCGTAGACTCTTACAGTAACTGTGTAGAGTGTCCAAGTGTGATATCCACATGTTTTTTTGCAGTCGTAGTGCAAGGAAACGTGACGTCATACAGTCAGTTTTCTGAAAACATAATATGAAACAGACTATAGCATTATCTATTCGTCTACACACCAGAGTAGGTTGATGCAAAGTAGTAATGCAAACAGGTTTGTAGTTAGTTTTACCCATTAACTTTGGAATAGGCTACAGTTACGTTATTTCTCGACATTCTACTTTTTTTCACATTTGAACATCCATAGAACTGAACTTTGCCCTGCACAACTACGTGCGTTCATAGGCGTAAATGATCAGTGAGAAATGTTTGCGACAAAGGAAAGGTATGACCCAACGTTTGACCAATACTCGCTACAACAAACACTCAGTTTGTATTACTCAGTTTTGCAACATTAGTTCAAACATATGTTAATGTTACAAATACTTTTATTTCCATGTTTTTCCCACGCACGAGACGGTTTTGCTGCATTCGCTCAAACGTATGTAACTGTTACAAAAGCTATATACACGAGAATGAGCTCGAAAATAGGGAAATAAATATTCTAATATTCTCACAGATTAAAACAAACAAAACAAAAAAACAACTCTATCATACTGATTACCATAGTGACAAGTGTTCTCCGAACCTTGATTAATTAAATTTGTGGTCCCTGTCCTCACACAACTAGTACAGAGTGATCATAATTATGACACCTAATGCACTCTTAATCATACAAGACCTACAATCTATTTACATTCCTGCAGATTGTAACAGGGCTTTTCTATTGATATAAAGGCCATGTTTTTCCTTCAATTGACCGCACACTCGTACTGCAAATACTAACTGATATGCTTAAAGTTGAGTCCAATCCCCTCCAGACTTTGGGTTAGGAGATTAAAGAATTCTTGATGCTTTAAGAAATAATTTTCGCTACAACTTTTAATTTACACAAGAAATGGTATTTCAGCCAGCTTAATGCGGTCCCAATGAGCAGCCCCACACCACTCGCTTATCTCGGCGATATTCTTGGGAATGTCGTACACAACAAACTTGTTTCATTATAAAGGATTTTTGGACTATAGCCTACGACTGTGCCTTCCTTCACAACACAATACCATTTTAATCCCTCTTTAAATTTCACCATGGAAGCTCCTAATACCTCTATATAGTTTTTTCGACGTTACGTTTGTCTTAAATTCACAAAGGCAGATTCAATTCGTCCATTTCTCAAACCTTCTCAAACCACAAGGGTCACCGCATTCCAATCACATACTGACCCATGGTACAATACTGCAGTGTGAAAAGTGAAATTCGAATAATGGGTGCTGACACCAGTCAACCACGTCACCTTATTTCCGAATTAAACTACATCATTCATACACCTACATCATACTGTAAATAATTGCTATCCCTTTAAGTAGTTATAAAATACAATAACTTTCTTTGGTTAAACTATAAGAAAATTACTCACTCGTCTCCAGATGGTTTGTCGTGGTTCCTTGCATAAACGGAGTCGTTGAACAGTTAAGAACTTTCCTCTATACGCAAGACATCAGACTGCTCAGCAGAAACCATAGTAATCTAAAGCAAGCAGTTCAAAAACCAATCCCAAAAAAATTCAGACTTCCCTCCATCTTATGAAACATAATTTTTTTCAGCCTCTTTTGAGGGGAGAAATTGGTGGTTTTTACCCGTTTTAAATGTCTGTTTTATGCTTTTAATATAGGTTGACTTAGTGGCTTTTGCCATGCTTTAATTTTACTGCTAACCTGAAGACGAAAATTGTTAATTTTCGAAGCGTTGTTTGAATTTTTATGTAGCACTGCTTGGTTTGCCTTCACATAATCTATTACCGTACTTTTTACTACATTAACCATACATTGCACAGGGACTTACACTGGACAAAGTGACCAGAAACATTTCCAATGATTAAGATATCATAAATGAAATTTCAAACTTGAGGATAACACCAACTCAACAGTGCAACATTAAAAAAAAAACAAGCGGCTACAGCGACTGCCTAGTCGCACCGGTCTTCTGTCCAGTTCCTCCACTTCCAATGTTGAGGCGCACACCTCTATCATGCACTACAACAGCTGTCAGGACCAACAATTTATAGGGATGGGGAGGAGAATTTGTAACTGTAAAAAAAAGTCCCTATTGAAACGTCTTAGATCCATTCCAATTGGTTCCGACCGAGCTTTCAGAGGGCGCCACACTTTCCATCAGGTAATTTTTGCTCATTTTTCAGTTCAAATCTAAAGTCAACTAAATTACAACTGAGCTAAACTAAATACTAATTAAATAGTTTCGTTTAATTGTAGGCTGAAAACTGAATAGAAACTTTCACTTAAAACTAGTGGCGCCCTCTATAAACTTAGACGGAACTAACTGGAATGGATCTAAGACGTTCAGAAGGGGTCTCAAGTTACAAATTCTCCTCTCAAACCCTATAAACTCTTGATTATACTAATCTAAAAGCAGTAGCCATCACAATCGCCGGTTAAAAATGTGTTAGCTTTTAGGCCTGTTTCACATTTTAGGCGTAATTGTCAGCTTTTAGGCCTAATTATAACCAGAAGTTTTAATTTTGTAAGTAGCAGCTAACGGAGATATGGATTGTATAGTAAGCCTATTCATTTTTGCAACACGGTGCGCCTTCAGGGACACAGTTACAGTACAACGTAACGCGCAACGTAGCCTATATAGATCAGTGTTAGTAGGGGAGTGACGAGAAACGCTGATGAAGCCAACAGCGACTCGTAGCAACTTGACGTTGCCATGGTAACATGATTTTAGGCCCAATTTTCATTTTTTAGGCCTAATTTTAAAAATGCAGTTTTAATTTTGTAAGTAGAAGATAGGCCTAATGGAGAATTTGGTTCGACGGTAAGCCTATTCATTCATGCAACAATGCAGCGAGACTATTTAAACGAAGCTAAAATCCGTTTGTTTTTATTGAGGATTTTAATTCGACGATCAAATGTTATTATTTAATTTAGTTACGTCGAAGAAGTCTATTAGCTATAAGGAAGTAACGATGTTTTAATTTGCCATGTAATTTAACTAACTTCTCACGCTGAATCTAACGTTGTAAACAATCGTCGTCAATATCTGGTACCGTTGCAAAGTTGAAAAAAGCGACGGACGGACGAACAAAGTCGTTGCAATAGTCTTCTCAGCCGGTACGGCTGTACAGAAGACTAAAACAGAATATGAACCCAAAATTTCAAAAGCTCGAGTTCTCTTCTACGTCAAAAAAATTGTCGTACCGTATTAAACCCCCAAAACCATCAGTACAGCTGCTCACTCCACAGCAGTGCGTAACTATATTTCGCCCAATATAAATCATTTTAAAGAATTCATGGCGATTTAAAAAAAAAATTGACGGCGAATGTATGGAGTCGCCGTCAGCGGTATATCAGAGAATCAGCATATATATTTTCCTCTGCAGCCAGCCAACCTACCTCACTTCGACTTGTGCCACCGGTTAAGCACAGTTAAACCATGCGCAATGGCTGTTTGCCGTGACGTCATCATGAGTTAGCCAATGACGAACGAGAACAACGGCTGTCTGGCCGTCTGATTGGACTAGCCCAGTCACGTGATATGCACGTCACAGCAGACGGCCATGGCGTGTGGTATAAGGTACTTCCCATTTCAAAAATTTTGCCTTCGGTTTAGCGTCCAGGCATTTTGTCTGCCACGTAGGTACGTGTGGATTCCTGTTTGATTTTTATTATTTTTCAAGTGTCCCTATTTGCCTATTTGGCGTTTTATTTTTTCTCTTAAAAATGAGTGTGGAGTAAATTAAAAAAATTTTAATTACGCCTGTGCACTTTCACGATTCATTTTATACTTGGTAATCATAACTTAAACGTGTCCTACGGTTCGAAAATCCCGATGTTCTTTCTCTGCCGAATTAAAACCCGTAGTTTTGAGCAAACGATGCGAACAGTCTGCATTAAAGAATGGCCTTTTGAGGATACACGATACACTAATCTGTGAAAGAGAGAAAAGACAACTGCCCCGACTGGGACTCGAACATAGGCATTCCCACTTACTATAGCCGGGCGCTGTAACCACTGCGCTACTGGGGCGGATTCTAGCTACAGGTTCCAGCCTGTTAGAGTGCCCGGCTAGTAAGCAGGAAGTACTGGGTTCGAGTCCCAGTCGGGGAAGTAGCCTTTACTTTCTTTCTCAGATTAGTGTATCATGTATTCTCACAAGGCCATTCTTTAATGCAGACTGCTTGCTTCGTTTACTCTTTACCTTGTTATTTCTTCTTTATTCCGTAGTTTTGCTTTAATTTCTTTCTTATCTTTGACTTTTACGTTAAAAACAAAACCAAAACACAAGAAACTAAACTACCATAGCCATCGCATAGGAGATTATTATTTAAAAAAAAATTATTATTGTATTATGCTGTTAAATTTTAAGTAAAGGCAACGTGTGGCTTCCACTGGCTGAAAAGTTCCTTCTAGAACTCCTAAGAGGCTAGCCAACTAAAAAAAAGTTAATTTGGTTTAATAATAAACTTATTTATAAGGATCGGTCGAAACGAAAAGAAGCGCTGTTAATAATGACAAGATTAAACTCTTGTCCCGCTGAGAGCTGATGGAAAACTATATTATACATGTAGAAAGTAACTATGTCTGCCTTATAGGTATATTCTAAAACTAACTAGAAGACTTTAAGTTTTTTTTTTTTTTTTAGTATTTTATCTTATCTTCTACAGCGTTATCTTTTTCTAGTCGGCGTCTTTTCGGCTTAACAGATCCCGGGAGAGACCCAAGAGCAATTTTCGAATCCTTCCTCGCTCCTACTGCAGTAGTTCATTAATGTGGAGGTGGGCTGAGAGCAAGAAGACGGAGATAAAAGAATCTCTCTCTCTCCTCCAGCAAAGAATGGAGCTCTGTACCCCAATCGACCTTAGTTGAGAAGTCCATTTTCATCCCATTGATCGCGTGCGTTGAGACTTCAGTCTGCGGCAGCAAACAGAGACTGCAGAGTTATTACTTTTCCCTTAGTCCCCTACTTTTTTGGAAACGTTCTTTATTTCTTGAAGTTTTTGGAAACGTTTTCCCGTACTTTGAGGAAACATAAAAGAGGTGCACGAATTACAAACCAAAAAGGCAAGTGTGTCGTAAAAATAGGTTATGTGATAGAAGTTTCACTTGTTAAAATGTGCACGTATTAAAATTTATGATTTTCAATTTAACCCTTTAAGTCATGAATTATTCCTGGTGATTTTTTTTAAAGTCTTAGGTCTGTCACAGGATTCGAACGGCATTCACTTGGTTTGGAGACGAAG